>APFE031645796.1:0-13905 GCA_000404065.3 Pinus taeda | reverse complement strand
ATAGAGTGAAAAAATATTTGATCCGATCAAGAGTAAAAATGGATGTTGTAATTTAATTTATGTTAAACATTTTATCTTGGTTAAAATAAAAATAAAATAAAAATCAGCTATTAATTCTATTAATTTTTATAAATTACTAATAGTAATTTTTAAGCTCCAGGTTTATGATAACCCATGGTATTGATAATACCATTTTATTCATTTGAGCATAGACTATTTAAAGGGGAAATTCTATCATCTTAGATCCATCTTAATTCTGGGTCTACCAGTTTATGGTAACCCATGGTATTGATAATACTATGGTATTCATTTGAGCATAGACTATTTAAAGGGGAAATTCTATCATCTTAGATCCATCTTAATTCTGGGTCTACCAGTTTATGGTAACCCATGGTATTGATAATACTATGGTATTCATTTGAGCATAGACTATTTAAAGGGGAAATTCTATCATCTTAGATCCATCTTAATTCTGCGTCTACCAAGTGCTCAGAGGGATATGTAGGTTGGTTTTTATGATAATGAAGATATTAAATAGACTTAGGAAATCATATTGTAAAAACATCTTAAGGTGAATGGTTAAAGCATAGACATTGGACAAGTATATTTGTATACTTCTGTTTTAAACTAAAACAAATCAAATCCAGGGCTAAAAGGAATGAATTGATTGCACTAGTCATCCTTCTATAACTATCCAACATATGTTGGAGTAAACATATTGTAATCTGGGTAATTTTTCTAACTGCAAACAGGAACATACTTATGTATTGGGGTGGTTAAGAGGTCCCTAGAAGTGATGAATTTGAATTTTTCTTCGTTTTATATATAGTATTTGGTTTTTTATCATGCTTTTTGTGAATGACATGGGTGAATTTTATCCTACACCCACTAGGTTATCAATATGTAATTTCGGTAATTTTGATTTCAAAAAATATTTTAAAGAAATGCAATGATTTCATTTGTGTATTCAATAAACACAATATTCTAATGGAATTCTACATTTGTGGTTTACCTATACAGATTCCATGGAGAAGTGTTAGTGGTGTGACATTAATTGTCCTCAAGCAGAGGCTTTAGTTTTACTCTTTTCTGGAAGCAAATACTTTCTTCCAACATTTTTGAGTTCCATGAAAAATTTGAAAGTCCTAATAGTATTCAATTATGGGTTCAAGAGAGACATAGTATTCAATTATGGGTTAAAGAGATCCACACTGAATGATCTATCAGCCTTATCTTCACTTAGTTTAAGACTATTCACTTGGAGAGCCTGCAGGTGCCCCCACTTCAAGGGCATAGTAAAGTCATGTAGGACTTAGAGAAGCTATCTTTAAGCTTTTAGTGTTGATTGGAAAAATGTCTGGGTTCAATAACACCCAGTCGAGCATTAAGCTTCCAATAATGCTAGATTTTAACTTGGAGCACTTTTGTGATTTGGAGGAGATGCCCCCTCATATTTGTGACACATCTTCAGATGTGAATTGGACTATTACTAACTGTCATTTCCTTTGAATGTTACCTGACGACTTGGGGAACCTCAACCCTTTAATAATGTTAAGGAAGGAAAGAAAGTACATTACTCTAAGTTCTCTTATGCTTTTCAAGTTTTTCTTGGATATGTACAACATTTCGGGTAGGAAAGTACATTCTATTAATGAAAATTTGTCTTGATAGAAAGGCCCAATTTCAAATTCTAATGCTTTCAAAAAACATTGTATAACTGTAATGTTTCTAAAAGGAAAGCATATTTTTTCAATTTAAGTATCATGATCCCATATTCCAACTTATTTTTCAGTAACCCATTAGGCTTTGTAGCTTTGAATAAATCCATGTCTTTTGATAAGATCCTCTTCCAAATTAAAATGCAGTTTCCTTTTAGAAATAACCACATACAGTGTCTTTATTTTGTTATTGAGAAAATAGAGGTTGTGAAACAAGCATGTGCCATACAAGGACTTGATTCATTGATTATGTATCAATTATGGCTCTAGATGTAACAATGTCTTGATTTTCTTGCTTGAAAATAGAGGTTATGCTTTACTATTTCATAGAATTTCTTACAATCTTTCCATAAGTATTGATTTGTAATCTCAGTCACTGAGGGATGAATGTAATGACAAAGGTAATATTCCATGGTTTGAAGTTCCCCTCTTACTAAATATTTAAATATATCACCACAATTTAACTGTTAGTTAAAGGAATTGTATTTTATTTGTAAACAATTCATTGCTTGATTTATAGATTTTGATTTTTTCCCTTTTTTATTTTTTTCTCAAATTTGGTATGAGATATCTTCCAAGATTTGGGTTCCCTAGTTTTCCCACCATAGTACGAGGTTTAGATGCTATCATTAAATATTCTTGGAACATTACAACTTTTCCAGTAAGTGTGCTTTGAAACATTGTTGTTGCTTTTCCATGGTGTTAATGCAAATAAGCACTACAACTAGTGCCATTATTTAGATCAAGTGCCAAAATCTAGGTGGTCTTGTAATGATGGAGTGATTATTTTATAGCTACTAAGGTCATATGCATTTTTATCTCTTATGTTGTCCTAATATATTCAAATTTAGAATAAGAATTCAGGTCTCGTTTCCACTGTAGATTGTAGTCAGTTTCTTGAACATAATATATAGTAGATTATATTTTACTAATCAACTGTGGATGTGATCCCTCGCAGGAAAGAAAATTCAAAGTGACTTTGATTTCACATTGATTTGTCAAAACATCCACGTAGGAAAGGAGATTCAAATTGACACTATGATGGCCATTATGTCAAGCCAGGTGGTCGCACTCCCTTGATCGTGAGCACGATTGTGATCAAGATGGAAGACGTCATAGTCTAGATTGATTGTTTAGCAGTGGTAGTTAATGGGCTCATTGACAAAAGCTTCTATTTCATTAATCCTTTTTATAGAGTTGTCAGATTCAATTTCTAAAGGTTTTAATTACACTATAGAGTTGAGTTTTGAGAGAGTTGTGATTCACAGTGTTAAGTATAGTAGATATGACACTTGAACGAAGACAAGCATAGTAGAGGTATCAGACTCTATTATAAGCTTACCTGCATATCATAAGGGACTTGGTTGGCTTTTTTATAATTTTATAAACAAGTTCCATGTCGTGGAAATGTGAAAAAAAAACAATGATATTGCCACCATGTGGCTCTTGCCATATATGGTTTTATACTTTTTCAAAAAATTCTCTAAGAGTTCACAATGCTAAGATTCACTAGGACTTTACAAAGTTTTATTATTTAGTGAAAGACTTGCCAAGATCTTACAAGATTTTATAATTGAGTAAAATATTTGCCATGCCTGGTGAGAGATTCGCCAAAAAATTATATATACATATTATATTATTGATAAAATCGCCTTCCATTTTTCCTATATACCATGGAGATTCGCCCATTTATTATACATAAAAATTTAGGGGGGGTTCTGAAAATTTTCCCTGATTTCAAAGGATAACTTATTAGACCTATTTATGGGAACATTAAAGGAAAACATCTGACATGAGGTGTGTCTCTTTGAACCTAAATCTCTAGAGCATGCTTTAAGTTTTGCAAGGAAAGTTGAAAGTCAAAATATGGCTGCAAGAAGATTGGTCACTAATAACTGCAGAGGAAATCATGCTCATTTTCCTAAATCGACAAGGTTGACTCCTCAACAAATGGATGAAAGAACAGAAAAGGGACTATGTTTCAATTATGACAACAAGTATAGAAAATGGCATAAATTCAATGAAAACAAATTGTTCTACATAGACTATGAAAATCATGAAGTGGAAATTTCATAATCTAGAGCTAGAAGAAACTATTCAAACAATATCTTGACATGCATTTGCCGACATTATTACCTCGAAATTCCTCAATATAGAAGGATATATCAAAAAGGAAAAATTAAAAAGATTGATTGATTCAGGTAGTACCCATAACTTCATCAATTATAGGTTGGAAAAACTTCATAATTTCTTTATCCAACACCAGAATTTCAAGTGATAATTGCAGATGGAAGTACCATAAATTGTTTAAGGAAGTGTCATAATATTAAGATAAATAAGATAGAGTATTTATTGGTTAGTCCCATGATTGAAATCCAAATGGGTGGTGTTGATGTTATATTAGGGGTCCAAGGGTTACAATCATTGGGAACAATGACCCTTAATTTCCAAGATGTTTTCATAAGATTTTGCTCAGAAGGAAAGGAAATTGAGCTTAATGTATCCAAGGGAAGCCAAGTAAAGTAGTAAGTTCTAATAGCATGAAAAATTACTACAAGGGAAAAATTAAGGGGTAGTTGCAAAATTGTGTTCATAAAATGTTCAAACATCTATATCCTCTGCTCCAGTGGATCTTCAAAATGTTATCAATAGTCATGCTAAGGTATTTGGATAAATGTCTAAGGGTCTTCTACATATCTAATATCATGACCATGCTATTAATTTGCAACTTGGAAGTGTACCACCTAACATTAGGCCTTAAAAATATCCACATGCATAAAAGAGTGAGAGTGTATGGTTCAAGAAATGTTAGAGGTCGACATCATTCAACCTAGCTAGAGTACTTTCTCTTCACCAATGGTGATGGTTATCACAAAGGATGGTTTGTGGTGTATGTGTCTGGATTACAAAAAACTCGACAAAATGACAATCAAAGATAAGTTTCCTATTCCTTTGTTTGACGAGTTATTAAATGAATTTCAATGAGAAATTTTCTAAATTAAGTTGGATATTCATTTTGGATATCATCAAATAAGATTGAGGCAAGAATACATTCCCAAAACAACTTTTAGAACATAGGAAGGATGTTATGAGTTTTTGGTTATGCCATTTGGAATTATAAATTCACCTTCAACATTTCAAAGCTTGATGAATTATATTTTCAAACCCACCCTTAGAAAATTTGTGCTAGTAGTTTTTGATGACATACTAATCTACAACAAATCTTGGGAAAAACATGTACAACATGTTGATAGGACCTTGACACTAGTGGAAGAGGAAAACTATATGTAAAGCCTTCTGAGTGTCCTCTAGTGTTTTGGAAGTGGAATATTTGGGTCATATTGTATGACATGATGGTGTAAAGGTGGATCCTAACAAAATGAAAGCTATGAGGGAATGTCCAATACCCAATAACTTAAAGAAACGCAGAGGATTCGTAAGACTTACATGATAATACCACATGTTTGTCAAGGGTTTTGGTCAAATAACAACACCTCTAACAAAATTATTAAAGAAGGAATAATTTTCTTAGAATTAAGAAACAACCAAATAATTAGAATAACTTAAAGAGGTTGTGTACAACTTCCATCTTGGCAACACTTGACTTCACAAAAATATTCATTGTGGAGTGTGATGCCTTAGGCCATCGTATTGCTGTAGTTTTGATTCAAGAATGAAGGTCCCTTGCCTTTGAAAGTAGAAAACTTAAAGGAAAAGACTTACTGAGACCCATCTATGAAAAGGAAATGTTGGTCGTACTACATGCAGTTAGGCAATGATGTTCATACCTAATAGGAAGTCACTTCAAAGTAAAAACAAATCACGATCATTTAAAGTACTTCTTGGAGAAAAGATTATTGTCAGAAGAGTAACAAAAATGGGTCACAAAGATGTTGGGTTATGATTTTGAAATTATCATAAAAAAAGGGAAAACAAAATATCATGGAAAGCATAGTCTCAATGAAAGAGGAAGACACAAATGGTTTACTAAGTGTTATTTCCATTCCAAATTTTGACTAGGTGGAAGAAACAAGGATGGAATGGCAACAAGATGAGAAGATATGCAAGATCATTCCATGACTACAAGAGGAACTTAATGCAGTATACAAATTTACGTGAAAAAATTATTTGTTATGGTATCAAGATATCTTATACTTATGTAATAATTCTCAACTCAAACAAAAGGTCCTTTGGGAATTATACACTTCTCCCATAGGAGGATATTCAGGGTTCTTGGAGACAAACCATGTGATCAAGAAATATTTTTTTAGGAAGGTCTTAAAGTAAATGTGCATAATTTTGTACGAGAATATGTGGTATGCCAACAAAATAAAGGAGACAATATCAATACCTTAGGATTCTTTAGCTATTAGCCATACTAAACCAATGTTGGGAATAAGTTTGAATGAATTTTATTAGAGGTTTACTCAATTTTGAAGGAAAGTGTGTCATTATGGTAGTGGTAGATCAAATGATGAAGTATGCCCACTTTTTCTCTATCTCTCATCTTTTTAAAGAAAGTACTTTTGTATAAGTATTCATGTAAACAATCCAAAATCTACATGGAATACCAAACATTATTATCAGTGACAAAGATCCAATTTTCACTGGAACTTTTTTGACTAAATTATTTTCTTGTTTGAGTACTAAATTGGCTCACAACTCATCTTAGCATCCTCAATATGATGGAAAAACTGAGATTGTGAATATATTTTTAGAAGGATATCTACATTTATTTTCATATGATAGACAAACACAATGGGATATGGTTGCCCTTGGTAGAATTGTGGTACAACATATCATCCCTTACTTCATAAAAAATGTCATCATTTATGGAACTTTATGGATATTATCCTCCATCCATCACATGACACTTGAAAGGGACTACAAAGGTTCAAAACGTAGAGAACCACATACATCACCAATAAGAGGTTCTCAAATTATTGAAGGACGACATGGTTATGGAACAAAATAGGATGAAACAACAAGAAAATCAACATCATAGCGAAAGGGAATTTGAGGTGGAGGATTGGGTATTTTTTTTACTACAACCATATAAAAAGATGTACCTCAAGCAACAAAAGGAGGACAATAAATAAGATCTGAGGTATTATGGCCCCTATAAGGTGTTGCAGAGGATTGGAAGTATGGCTTACAAAGTATAGTTGCGTCCATCTTCACATGTACATCAACGTGGAGTTTAATTTCTCTTTTTAGCAAGTTTATATGTAGATGCATTTATTCTTCAACAAATTTATCATGGTTCTAAGTGTTATATTATTTGGTTTTAGCTTTTTATATGTATTAAATTGTGTAACATGATTGGTTGAGGAAGATAGGCTTCATAAATTCTTGTTTAAACATGTCATGCTGGAATTTTTTCTATAACTTTTATTTTGGGCGGTTTTAGAAGCTGAAACTTGGACCATACTGAGGGGAAATTTCATTGATCCTCTGGTCCAATTTTCATATCTTGAGTTGTGAAATATTAGGAAATATGATAAGAGGAATCTGATCTTCAAAAATACATCTTTAAACATGTCATGTTGGAATTTCCACTATAAATTTTTCTTTGGGAGTTTATAGAAGCTGAAACTTGGACCATAGTGAAGGGAAATCTCATTGATCATGTGGTTCAAATTTTAGATCTTGGGTCACCACAATTTGGGATATATGATCAGAGGAAGTTGAAATTCTTGGATGCTACTAAAATCATCTATCAAACAAGTCATGTTGGAATTTTTTCTATAACTTTTCTTCTAGGAGACTCGAGAAGGTGAAACATGGACGATCATGAGGGAAATATCATTGATCATTTGGTCCAACTTTCATATATTGGTTTGTGATATTTTAGAATATATTATCAAAGGAAGTAAAGCTTCTTGAATGCTTCTAAAATCATGCACAAAATAGATCATGTATGAATTTTTGCTATAACTTTTCATTTGGGAGGTTCCAAAGGCATAAACTTGGACATAGTGAGGGGAATTACCACCGATAATGTGGTTTAGTTTTTAGAACTTGGAATATTATAACTTAGGAATATTCGCTGAGGAATTTTATATATTAGTTTTCAGGTAAAGTGTTTGATGAAATTCGTAAAAGGTTTGATGATTCATTGAATACTAACTGTTTGAAAATGTTATTTTGTGGATTGAGATAGTATTTTGTATGTTAGAATTGTTATATGATATTATTGTTATAGTTGATTTATGCCTATTTGCATACAAATCATTTGAAGAAGTGTTAAAGTTGTTTTATTACAATTTGCATATAAACTATTTGATAATATATCACAAATACAGAAATCAAAAGTTGCATGATTGAGTGGTATATTTCAATGATTATGTTACAAGTGGTATCAGAGCTTATTGTTAAGCTAGTAAAAATAAAATGAAAATTTTGGCTATCCTGTAACCTTTGTAAATCATCGAGGCACCAGGTATGTGACAAAGTAATATTGTAACTTATTGTTAAGCTTGTGAAGAAGAAATTTTTTTGATACCACGTATCCTTAATCGAGCATTAAGGCATCAAGTATGCTACAAAGTGGTATCAGAGCGTGGTTTAACATTGGACCTGGATGGGATAAAGAATATATGAAATGAGAGCTCTGATACTTTGTTTCAAAGTGGTATCAGAGTTAAGGTTCAACATTAAACATAGATGGACTTGAGTATAGGAAATAAATTAAGTTTTAAATTAATATCTATGCATGCATGTTACTATATTTATGAATACATTGATGTTTTTTTTTTTGGTGTGGTTCACAAACACCCGGGTCATTGGGTGGCTGCTACGTCCACAAAATTCTCTGGGTTGATCAACCCCTAAGGGAATCAAGCCCCGCGACCAATAACTATGCCTAACCCCAAGGGCTTCGGTGAGAATTGACCTTGTGACCTCCCGATCGGCGAGGCACTGATTTGATCGATTGAGCTAACCCTTGGGGCTATGAATACATTGATGTTACCTGAAGATTGACTTGAGTTTAATGTGGCAAGATAAACATGTAGGTTGTTGACTAAATTCCCTAGAGTAGTCCAACATAATTGCAAAATTTTATGGCCAAGTGATGCAACCATAACTACGAGGGGAATCTATTAACTTATATCTTGTTAGTTTTAATACTTTTCTTTAATGTTTTGTGAAGTTTTCATATGCTGATGAATAATAACATAGGCATGATAAAAATGCAAGAAATGAAATAGTTAAAGATGCATATCCCTTGAATAAATATTAAATAATGATATGCTAGATGTAAGAGGATATCCTAGGTGCATTTAATAGTGGATGTGCATGCGTGAAGACTTAGATTAATTTGTTTCAATAACATGATTTAGATGACTAATAATTGTTAATAGTGAACATGTAATGAGCAATAGGTTGATAGCATGATTAGGAAGCCAATGAAGGTTTCCATGTAGTCTTGTGAAATTGAGCATTCATAAGATAAGGTGTTGATGAGGGAATGGTAAAAGTGCCACATGTGCATGTCGATATGAATGTTGTGATAGTGTTGTGAGTGCACCTCTCCTTGTGTTTCCTTGTGGAACGCTAGAGCCTTAGAGGGAGGAGTGTAGGGACAAGCTTTTCTATGTGGTGTCTAGAGAGTACTTGGAGCCTTAAAGCCAAATGAAACTCATATATGCCACAGGGCTCTTAGACATCCTTGGCCAATCCAATTTGGTGGCCCTAGAAGGATAGTTGCATAACTTGAGGCACTATTGTGATCAAATAAGGGGGTGCACTACCTTGGGTGGAGTGGGCTAATGGGACGATGTGAGACTTTTGGTCGGAGGTTGTCAAGGTTGGTACCTTGACCTTGATTTTGTTCAATTTTGGTTATGTATCATAGTTCGCTATTGGTAAGCCAACGTATTTGTGGAGTCATGGACCAACCTTAAAATGACTCACTATTGAACAAAAACGGAGTGGAGAAGCTTATGTTTAAAATAAAATAAGAGGTTTACTGGTAGCGAGTGGTTTTCTCTAGATAAGTGTTCTAAGAATTGATGATTATTACTCTTGAATTTTATAAACACTTAAAACATTGTTTGAATGCCTGATTAAGTGCATGATATGAGCATATGACTGAGATATTGCATGAAGGAATTATCATGTTCTTGTTGAAAAGTATAACTAGGTTCAACCTTCATAATTTGTATCATTATTCATTTTATGTAAAAGTAAAAAAAAGAAGAAAAATAGGAAAAATAAATTTATATTATTGTCTCATTAGTTAAGCTTGTTCTTCATGCTTCTTGGATTTGTTGAGCCAAAGTCCTATTTGGACTTCTTGTAAAGAAAAAGAGAAAAATATTTTTTTAATGTATTTTGGGTTAATTCACCTCAAGAAGCCAAGTATACCCTCCTAGATGAAAAGTCAGCTCACCTAACATATATGTCTTTTCACATGTTAGAGTAGCTATATATTGGCATATATCCTCTTCCAATTGGGCAAGAAATTCGGTGCTTCTGTGTGACGAATTATGTACTGAAACAATGTGAAGTTTCTTGAGGAAAAGAGTTGAAATGGTGTGAGTCTCTTGACATTAAAAGTTCTAAAATTGATGTGAGTTTTCTTGAGGAAAATATGTGCGAAATTCATAAGTGAAGACATGCAAGTTCCCTATGGAAGAAGATCTGAAACAATGTGATCTCTCCGTGGAAAGATGGTTTGAATAAATGTGAAGTTCTATTCAATAAATGGTTGAAAAAATGTGAGTTCTCTATGGCTGATATTACGGAACAAGAACAAGTTCCCTTTGGCATATGAGTTGAGTTTGATGAAAATTACAGTGACTGATATTTATGCTATTTCTTGTGACTAAGATGATGAATTTGGAGGGCTTGTCTTGGAATATTTAAGGTTGTATTTTTGTATTGGGTCTTGGATTTCTCACTTTGATATGATTCTGTAAGAAGAGAAGTTGGTTGGGTTTTCCTCTAGCTTGGAGCCTATATTCTATTTTCATTGTCTTTTATGATTTTCATGGTTCATGTTTTGGTAATTGCTTGATGAAAGAAGAAAAACATAATAATAAAAGAATCCAACAAATTCACACGCAATTATCATGCAAAGAGAAATCAACCCTAATTTCATAAGCCTATTATTTTCTCAACATGGTTTCAAAGCTAAGGTGGTGATGAGGTATCTTGAAGATCACTCTTGTTGGAATACAAATTCTACTCCTTATTTCTTATGGAAGGCATATGATCCGAGTTCTACTATCTGAGTTCTATTCTTCATCTTTTGTGGAGAGTTATCCGAGCTCTGCAAAAGTCATGCTATCTGAAGTTCTATGGAAAGGAACCAAGGCTACTGTGATATGTTATTGTAACATACTAATATATAAAGGATATGATATACTACTGTGATATAATGCTATTTAATAAGAGGTAATGCAAAGGGATCTACGACTATTGCAAGGATGATAATGTGAGTGTTCTACAACTAATAAAAATTTCTATGATGCAATGAAAGTTCTTAGATAGTGATATACTTCTTCTTGGACAACAATACAAGTTCTCCTCTTGGCATAAAAAAATGAAGCAATACATGATAGTAAAAGATTGTTGTGAGTTACAATGTTAGTACAAACTCTTCTTGAAAAATGAAACAAGTCACTCATCCTTGAATTGATGTATTTCCTTATGAAACAATGATCCGAGACAATGATACTTCTTATATATCAATACAAGTTTCTACTAAGGTGACATGCATTTCTGAGCTCTCATTGTGAAGTTTTGAGCCAATCTAAATTACCCCTCGATTTTTACTATGATCCAAATCATGACAGTACTTAACAAATAATATTCCCCTAGTATAACAGTATTGTGAAGCCCTGTAGAATTCAAGGTGTGTGATTTGTTGCATAGTGCGAGATGCCTCTCCTTTTGGAACAATGGTATGAGTAACTTACACTAGGACTACAATGTTAATTCTCTACAGTGGTATGGGTTCCTATTTTTATAGGTTACCTTTCTTGACATAACAAGTGATATGCATAATAAAAGTTACATCAATGATGTCTGGTATCTCCTCCAAAGTATGGCAGTGATACAAGTTCCTTCTGAGGTATGTTATGAGAGTAATAAGAAACAATGCAAGAAAGCGTGAGTTGACAATCCTAGGGTATGAGAGTAAAGGGATCGATATTGTTAATATATTGTTAAATATTTTAAAACCAAGGGAGGTATCAAATATCGTGATATGCAAACTAGCATAGAGTGAAAAAATATTACTCTGGGTCTACTAACCCCCAAGAGGTATCAAATATCGTGATATGCAAACTAGCATAGAGTGAAAAAATATTTGATCCCTCTCGGGCTGGGTGGAAATAAAATAAAAAATAAAATAAACATCAACTATTAATTTTATTAATTTTTATAAATTACTAATAGTAACTTTTAAGCTCCAAGTTTATGATAATCCATGGTAATACCATGGTATTCATGTGAGCATAGACTATTTAAAGGGGAAATTCTATCATCTTAGATCCATCTTAATTCCGGGTCTACCAAGTGCTCAGAGGGATAAATAGATTTCATCCCCCTAAGAGTGGTAGATGTGGAGTTAAGATGGACATAGGTTGGTTTTTATGATAATGAGATATTAAAAAGACTTAGGAAATTATATTGTAAAAACATCTTAAGGTGAATGGTTAAAGCATAGACATTGGACAAGTATATTTGTATACTTTTGTTTTAAAGTGAAACAAATCTAGGGCTAAAAGGAATGGATTGATTACATTATTCATCCTTCTATAACTTTGAAAAAAAGTCTGGAGTAAACAAATTGTAATTTGGGTAATTTTTCTAATTGCAAATAGGAACATACTTGTGTATTGGCAGGGTGGTTACGAGGTCCCTAGGAGAGATGAATTTGAATTTTTCTTGGTTTTATATATAATATTAGGTTTTTTCTCATGCCTTCTGTGAATGACACGAGTGAATTTTATCCTACACCCACTAGGTTATCGATATGTAATTTCGGTAATTTTGATTTCAAAAGATATTTTAAAGAAATGCAATGATTTCATTTGTGTATTCAATAAACACAATATTCTAATGGAATTATGCATTTGTGGTTTACCTATACAGATTCCATGGAGAAGTATTAGTGGTGTGATATCAATTGTCCTCAAGCAGAGGCTTTAGTTTTACTCTTTTCTGGAAGTAAATACTTTCTTCCAACATTTTTGAGTTTCATGAAAATTTTTAAAGTCCTAATAGTATTCAATTATGGGTTCAAGAGAGACATAGTATTCAATTATGGGTTAAAGAGATCCACACTGAATGATCTATCGGCCTTATCTTCACTTAGTTTAAGACTATTCACTTGGAGAGTCTGCATGTGCCCCCACTTCAAGAGCATAGTAAAGTCATGTAGGACTTAGAGAAGCTATCTTTAAGCTTTTAGTGTTGATTGGAAAAATGTCTGGGTTCAATAACACCCAATCGAGCATTAAGCTTCCAATAATGCTAGATTTTAACCTGGAGCACTTTTGTGATTTGGAGGAGATACCCCCTCGTATTTGTGACACATTTTCAGTTGAGAATTGGACTATTACTAACCGTCATTTCCTTTGAATGTTACCTGATGACTTGGGGAACCTCAACTCTTTAATAATGTTAAGGAAGGAAAGAAAGTACATTACGCTAAGTTCTCTTATGCTTTTCAAGTTTTTCTTGGATATCTACAACGTTTCGGGTAGGAAAGTACATTCTATTAATGAAAAATTGTCTTGATAGAAAGGCCCAATTTCAAATTCGAATGCTTTCAAAAAACATTGTATAATTGTAATGTTTCTAAAAGGAAAGCATATTTTTTCAATTTAAGTATCATGATCCCATATCCCAACTTAATTTTCAGTAACCCATTAGGCTTTGTAGCTTTGAATAAATCCATGTCTTTTGATAAGATCCTCTTCCAAATTAAAATGCAGTTTCCTTTTGGAAATAACCACATACAATGCCTTGATTTTGTTATGGAGAAAATAGAGGTTGTGAAACAAGCTTGTGCCATACAAGGACTTGATTCATTGATTATGTATCAATTGTGGCTCTAGATGTAACAATGTCATGATTTTGTTGCTTGAAAATAGAGGTTATGCTTTACTATTTCACAGAATTTCTTACAATCTTTCCATAAGTATTGATTTGTAATCTCAGTCATTGAGGG
>APFE031645792.1:0-38394 GCA_000404065.3 Pinus taeda | reverse complement strand
CTCAATTTTGTTCCTGGAATTCTTCCAAAACTGGCAAGAAGCTGAAGTCTTCTGCTAGAGGAAGTGTCCCAGATTGCCAACTGAAGGCATGTTCATGCGCATCTTTGTTTCTGGCTACAACTCTGAAACTTGGTGTGGTAGGTTGTGGCTCAAGCTCGCTTGATGTGGCTTTGAAGCTTGTAGATGACCATCATTTCCCCCCCTGTCAGATACAAGGTGAGATGACGGAGAAAACTCAACTGCAAGACTGTTCAATATTATGGAACAAGTTCTGACATGTGTTTGGAATATCTTCTTGGTTGTTGATGCCCATTGCCAAGAAGCGATCCATCCAAGATGAATCTTTGTTCTTGCAGGAGGTTTGTTTTTGAAGCATCTGTTTGAAGAATGTCTGGTTTTATGACAATGCTTACATGGATGAAGATCAAAACAGTGATCTTTCAGATGGCCAACTCGGTCACAGTGTTGGCATTTCACGATCTATTGTTGTTGTTGTTGTGGAAGAGGGGCAGAGTCTGGAACAGCTGAAGCTGAACTATCATGAGGAGCAAGTGAACTGTCATGAATGAATCCAACACTGTAAAACTGAATGGGCTTTGAGTAGTCTGGAATATGAAAGGACAAGTCCTTGTCATATCCAAGACCAGTTCTATGCTTGTTGTGGAAAAGTTGTTCAATGTGCTTGGTCTTGCTATGATAAGATGGATTTGTAGCCAAATGAATAACACTCTGACTCTCACAGAATACATTCACTTTCTCCTGCATCCTTGCAATCTCATCAAGCAAACCTTTCAAACAAATTACTTCTTTACTAGCATTTGAAGCAACTATACACTCTGATTCGGTGGTGGATAAAGCAACCTTGAAGCTTTGACATCCAACTAATTGCTCCACCTGCAAGAGTAAAGACATAGCCTGTAGTAGATCTATTTTTGTCCAAATCACCTGTATAATCAGCATCCATATATCCATAAACTGATCCTTCACTACCATTAAATATTATACAATGTTCACTTGTGCCCCTTAAATACCGAAGCAACCATTTCACTACTCGCCAATGTTCTTCACCTATATTTTCAATGAACCTGCTGACAACTCCAACAACATGTAAAATGTCAAGTCTTGTAGATGCCATCACATACATTAAGTTACCTATAACATTTTCATATGGTACACGAGACATATATTTCTTTTCTTCATCAGTTCTAGGACTCAAAACTAAAGAAAGTTTAAAATGGGAAGCTAATGGAAGATTAACATGTTTTACATTGTTCATACCAACTTTCAAAGTACTCTTTCCACATACTTCTGTTGTGATAACCAAATATTTCCATTTTTTTGTCTCTATGTATCTCCATGCCCAAGATATGTTTTTCTGCTCCAAGATCCTTCATATCAAACATCCTAGAGAGTTGAGCCTTTAACCTGTTGATCTCTTCCATGTTTTTGCTTGCAATAAGCATATTGTCACCATACATAACAAATATAATGAATATGCTACTTAAACTATTGAAGTATACACAATGATCATACTCACTTCTAATAAATTTCTACCTCACCATGAAGGAGTCAAACTTCTTGTACCATTGCATGGGAGACTGCCTCAGGCCATACAATGATTTCCCGAACTTGCAAACTAATCTTCTGCTTTGACCTTGTACAAAACCTTCTGGTTACTCCATATATATCT
Organism: Pinus taeda; assembly: GCA_000404065.3. Lineage (NCBI taxonomy): Eukaryota > Viridiplantae > Streptophyta > Pinopsida > Pinales > Pinaceae > Pinus > Pinus taeda. The sequence goes on along the minus strand of APFE031645792.1, from coordinate 36,704 downwards.
CTTCATCCAAATAACCTTGTAGAAAAGTTTTTCTTAACATCTAATTGTTCTAACTCAAGGTCAAGTAATGTAGTTAGTGCCAACACAGTATGAATAGAAATAAGTTTTACAACTTGTGAAAAAATCTCATGAAAGTCAATACCTTTAACCTGAGAATAACCTTTTGCGACTAGCCTTGCCTTATACCTTTCAATACTTCCATTGACTTTCTATTTCAATTTGAAGACCCATTTTCATCGAACAACACTTCTCCCTTCAAGAATTTCTACAAGATCCTATATATTTTTCTTGGCTAAAGAATCCATTTCTTCTTCCATAGCATTTTTCCATTTTCCGCTATGTGTATCATCCACTGCTTCCTGATAACAAGAAGGTTCCCCATATTCAGTAATCAATGCAAAAGATGAAACAAAATCTTCATACCTTTCCAATGTTTTTCTTTCCCTTGTAGACCTTCTTAGAGTGACTGGTTTTTGAACTAATTCTAAAATTTCAACAGTTTTCTTGGCATCTTCTTCATCTCTTCCTCCAGAAGTCTCTCCTTCCTTTTGAATTTCTAAAAAAGGTCTAGCCTCCAACTGAATTTGTTGATTTGGCGATACCTGTTCCTGTTCAATTTTTTTCAACATCTGATTTTAAAAGAGAAGATTCATCAAATGTTACATATCTACTACTAACTATCTTCTGTGAAGTAGGATCCCACAACCTGTATCCTTTCACTGCTTAGTCATACCCAACAAAGATATAACATTTTGATTTTGGATCTAATTTTGAATGTTGATTTTTAGGAATGAGAGCATAGGCATCACAACCAAAAATCCTTAAATTTTAATAATCACAAGACTGACCCAACCAAACTTCTTCATGAATTTTCAAATTAATTCCAATTGAAGGTGATCTGTTAACTAAATAGAAAACAATAGATACTGCTTCTACCCACAAGTCCTTTTGCAGGTTAGCATTGTTGATCATGCTTCTGTCTATATCCATAAGATTCTGATGCATACGTTCATTAATGCCATTTTTCTGAGTGTAAATAACAATTTTATGTCTAACAATTCCTTCATCCTTACAGTATTGTTCAAATTCTAGAGAAGTAAATTCACCACCATTGTGTTGTAGCAACTACAACCACCCTCCAAAATTTTACCTTAGCTTTGTTTTGGAGCCTCCCTACCAACCTTCCTCAGGAGCATGTCTTAACTTGTCAAGTACATAAGCTTCAATAATTTTCTAGTAGATTGTTAGTCTGTGCATGATAGCTTATTGCATCCCCCTCATAGGCCATTTCTTTGGACTTGGTCCAACTACAGGCTGAGAAGCTCCCTCAAGAAATTGTGCAATTCTGGAGGGGAACTAGCCTTCCCTCCAGAAATTCCATAATCCTATCTGGTAGCTTGCTCGGCTCAGAAATTGTGCAATTCTGGAGGGGAACCAGCCTTCCCTCCAAAAATTATGTAATCCTGTCTAGCAGTCCGTTGGGAACCTTCACTGGAAGAAATGTGCAATATAGCCCAGAAAGTGTGCAATTATGGGCAGCAGTCAGCTGCTCAGCCGAGAAATTGCGTAATCCCTTTGGGACAACCAACCCAGCAGCTAACATAAATTACACAAATCTAGCCAGGTAGCTTGTTGGGCTAAAAAATTACGCAATATGGTCATACATGCTTCCTTGAGAAAATTGTGCAGTCTGACCCAAGGCAGCTTCTCATCCAGAAATTGCACAATCCTCAAAGATAGTCACTTGTTCCTCTGAGAAATTGTGCAATCCCTTTAGGACAGCCATCTCTGCTTAGCCCAGAAACTATGTAGATTTTCATCCCAAGCTCACAGACCGGTGCATGTGCCTTCAAGTTGACCGGTTCCCTCCGGGACTGAGAAAAATTGATTTGCATGCATGGACTGCTTCTCCCAAGGTAGCATGCAAAGGCATCCCTTGATTCAGGGATCTATTTTTGGTAGCTAGAGGTTACATGCAAGGATCATTTCAGAAACCTCCCGCTAAGTGTCGATTTTCTTATATTTGTGGCATGTGCGTCACAACCTCAATTTTATCAAAAATCATCAACCGGATGCTCCAGAGCTCATTCCTCACATAGAACTTATAGCTATGACATCCCATATTGCATCTAGGAGTCATCGACACATTCAACTCAGCTGTTTCATGGTAAGCCTGCTTTTCATGTCTTACACTGTGTTTCTGTCACTTTTTATGTTTCACTTTGTGTGAGTGTTGTCTTCTTGATTTTAGTGAGTGCTTGTTGTTATTTTTATGTATGTTAGCTTGTATAAGCATCATTTCAATTTCCTTTTGCATCTCACTACTGTCACATGCATGGCACTATTTTTCATGAACTGTCATCGTTGCAACGACTTGCTTCAAACACATGCATGCTTTCCCATTTTCTAAATACTACACTTATTGTTTTCATGTATGATCATTCACTCTTGTTTGCATTCATCTCACCATGCATTCAGAATTATCATGTTTTTAGTCGCCCGTCAATAGGACTGGACTGCCTTGGCTCAGAATGTGCCTTACCCGGCTAGCACTGCACATTTCTAGAAGTGAACACTCTACCTTCCCTCCAAAAATTGTGCAAGTCTAGCCCAACACTAACCTCTAGGATTGCATTGCACAATTCTTGGAGGAAGTGTCTTATTGGCCCTAGAAACTGTGCAATGCAGTTTGTTGGTTGCATGTCAATACTAACTAAAATTGCATTGCGCAGTTTCAATCCTCAGCAAGCCAGGTTGGACTATGCATTACACAATTCCAGCACTCAGTCAACCTCCTAACAGTCTGAAATGTGCCTTGCGTAGTTTTCGCAGTCAGTCTCCTGATCTTCAAGTGGAAATTGTGCAACCTTCACGTTCAATCACATAGGTATGTTGCAAGTCAGTCCTCAAGTTTGTTTTGGTTTTCGACTGACAGATTGCTTTCCATGAGTGTTGCTATGTCTCCAGGCATCACAGGTATTTGTCTGTCTCTTAACAGCACAAGTACAATGGCTTCCAGGAGAGTAAAGTCAAAGACACTGTTAAGAGCGCAACTGGGGATGCAGTCAGTCAAGTGTCTATGAAATTTCCTATCCACGAAGAAATCAAGTTGTTCATCGACAAGGATATAGAGATCAATGGAAATGGCATCACAGCAAGCAGCACCATCAGCAGTAGTAGAAGGCAGCACACCTACACACGACGAATGCAAGAGGAAGGTTGTTGACAACATAGAGGCAGAGCAAAGATGCAAGTTCAAAGAAGATCCACTCATGATGAAAGAAACTTTGGAGATTGAGGCTATGAGGTGACGACACGACATGAACATCGTGCGAAGGCGGAATGGAACAAAGAAGGAGTTGCATGTACTGAAGCAACAACTCAAGGAAGAACGAGAGCTACATAAACGAGAGAATGAGTTGCAACAAGAATAGGTACTTTAGGGGGCACAATATGCACAGATAGATGAAACTATGCCTATACAAGTTATAGATCCATCCTAGCAGCTAGTACAGAGCATACAAGGTGAGCAGTGTTGTGATTGCTTGCAAGGGAATTCAGAAGCATGTATGTCATTGTTCGCACACATGCGTTCCCACCCATTTCGCACACTCAATGAGGAAAAGACAAGAAGAAAGTCCAACTGGAGCTGAACATGTATTTTGAAAAGTTGATGCACACGACCATGAGCACATGCTTGAAGATCAGTTCAGACACTATCCATCAACATGTTGTCGGTCCTGTCGCACCCAGGACAACCATGCACATGCCATTAGATGAGTTGGATGGAGGAGCCATATCAGTGTACATGGATGCAACGAAGGCAAGAGTTCGTTTCAACTAGATGTCACCATTGAGTGTATAAACACCATCATGAATGAGCAAGCATGGAATTAGTTCGCCAACATTAACCATCATAAGGATGTCAAAGAGTTGGCCTCACCACAATGGTCTAAGTGTTAGTGATCTCTTGCATGGCTGGCTCAAGCCATTTTGTCTCACATGGGTACATGTGCATAATGTATGTAACGTCTTGTTAAGTGGAATTTCAAGTGTTGTGTTGTAGTATTTCCCGTACGCAGTCCTTGGTTGCAAAAACTATGCTAGGAAACCAACTCAACTAGCCTTTAGGTTCAAGCTATCCCTTGAACCATAGGGGGCTCCCTCAGTTGTTACGAGGCTTTGTTTAACGATGTTCACATATCACTGAACGACAACCTTTGAAGGATAATGACCATATTTATGGTTTTAATTGGGGGTGGTTGGCAATCAATGATAGTCCCTAATCATGATTAAAGGCCTCTCTCACAGGGTCCCTTTTGAAAGTGTCAACTTTTAGCCTGACAAAATGTCTTATCTTTCTCAAGAATTATGGTAGAAAAATGTAAAGGGATTCCTAATAATTGAGTAGTGAGACTGATTACTTAAAAGCTAGGGAAATTTAGATGCGTGTAGAATATTTCTACATCCAACAAAAACATATTCAAAGGTAACAGAAGGCCAAAGTGAAACCGATTCCAAGAGGAGTTATTTCAGACAGATAATCTAATAAGCTAATCTCTTTTAATAGTTATCAGAAAACATAAAGCAAAAACCAGTCAAAAAGGAGTTATGTTGGACAAACAATCCAATAAGCTGATCTCTTTCTAAAGGTTATGATTTGCAGGGAATTTCAAAGAGATTAAGACTTAATATATCTTACCCAGACCTACCTACAATTGCTTTGAACATGTGTAGAAAAAAGTTATTAAAACACCATAAAGGCATACGAGAAACACAAAATTTTGTCATAACTGGAGTCAGAAGGCTTTCATTAGAACCCTACAAGAGAATCTATTACATAGTTTAAGAGCCTTGGCACCAAAAGCGAACATTGTTTATTACAAATGAAATAATATATATAGACAATATCTCTTCTAACTGTTACAATAATTAATAATGGAATATAATCCTGAATAGTATACTAAAAATAAAACACTCTCTCTAAATTTTCTATTGGAAACTTCAAACTACTTGCAATTATCTTTCCTTCAGATCTGGAATCGGTTGAATGACTGCTAACAATCTGCAACATAATCCTCAATCTGCTAGGTGTTTTAGACTGATCTTCATTCCCTTGAGTTCTAGAAAAAGACTGAAATTTTTTTCCCATAATGTGCTAACTGTCCCTTTAAATTTTATTTTTGTCATTTTCTGATTTTCATCATCCTTTATTTTGTCACAAATATTTGAGGAATATAAAATTTTCAAATATTTGATTAAACTCTTAAATCAATTTCAAGATTTATAATTTCAATATATGTATTTAAATTATTTGATAAACCATCTACCAAATCCATGTATTGTTTTCTCTTTCCATGAATTCACAAAACCATGTGTAGTTTTTAAAATACATGGCTTGTTTCTCTTTTTCACCTTTCTCTGTAAATTCATTTCATGCCTATAAGTTCCTTTTACCCTTGTAGAATGCCTGGATGGTTTTGCAAAACCATGTTTTGATTAGTTTGGTTGGTAGAGTATTTTCACTTTACTCTGTTACTTTCACCTGCAACATGATTTTACACCTGTAAATTGATTTCACCATGCCTGTAAATTGATTTCACCATGTTTCTTTTACAAATTGATTTCACCATGTTTCTTTTACCTTAATCTCCTATCATGAAATGCATTTACATGAATGTCAGCTTTGGTCACCTGTACATTAATTTCATATGAAATTTTCCCTTTTATTTTCTCTGATAAATTCATGGCATCCGTGAGTTTCATTTTATGTGTCATTGTAAAATCATTTTGCACTTATTTCATTTCACCAACATGGTATTCCATCTATGAATTTCCTGTAAAATGTAATTTCACCTTATCTTTGTATTCGGCCTCCCATCCACATAGCATTTATTTCATAATCATATCAAATTCCATTCCTACCACATTTAGAAAAGACAAAACAATAAAGTTCATGGTTTTCAGAGGGGGGGTAGTGGTAAGTGGTTTAGGAAGGCGAGGGTGAGAAATTACAAGGTGGTGACACGTAGGTTTGAGGGTCTACCATTAAAACGACTTTTTGAACCCCCCCCCCCAAATTAAATGTCAGAAGAGCTAGGGGTCCGAAAAGTATTCTTAACCCTTGGATTAATGTGCCCATATCTCAAGGCATGGTAAAAAAATGGGGGTTTTAAACATATGAGTGTGGGGTGGACCATAAGTTTACCTTCTAACTTGGTTTGAAATTAGGATCAATCTTTTATAATATAATTTTAATTTAAAGTAAATATTTCCATAAAAATATATAATTATATTTTTATAAAAATAATATATTTTAAATTGAAATTAATATATATAAAAACAATAAACCATTCAAAAGAATAATAATTATATCTCTCAGCATTTAGCCCATAAGGAAAGTTTCAATTTCTCACTGATTTTTATTTTTATTTTTAGTGTGCCAAAATAGGTTACAACATCAGCTCCAATGGGGACTGCTTCCGCTGCAGGATATGGAAACTGGGATGGTAGAGCCTAGGAGTGGCCGAGGGAGTGAGCACCTCAAACCAGAGTGGCCCGGGACTTGATGGCTTGTAAAGAAGTTGATAAAGAATGGTGTCTCAAGCACTAGAGCCCTTGGAAGCTCTGTTGATAATGAAAACGTTGCAAGTTGGGAGAAGAAGCATGTCCCCCATTACCATTACTGTGGGGTGCATGGGCATGCTCTCCATCCACCAATGTGGATCAAGATCTGTGAATCTTAGGCTTCCACATGTGTTGGTGGTCAAATTCCATCAGATCACTTCCCTATATGAAAACTCAGCTCTGGCACTGCAGATCAACACTTTAGTGTCACTAGCTCCTTGATCCAGTGGGATGATAATGGAGGAGGCAGAGGTTTGGATGTAGTTACTGGAGTAGGTGGGCATGTTTGGGTAATGTCATACCATGCGCTTGTTGACATGGTTAAACAAGATCCATTTTCCATTGGTGAAAATGAACAAATTGCCATCGGGCCCAAGGTGGAGTAACGGATAAAGAATATTGTTCTCATTCAAATCCATCGATTCCTGGAGGAATGGAACTCATACAACGATTCACTTTTCTTCTTTGGATCAAACTCGAAGTTGAACTGCAGCCACCCATCTATGGCAATGATTTTTCCGTCGGGGAGAATTTGATTGGTGTCGTACCATCGCCTGTTTGGTATTTCTGTCCAATCACAGAAATAGGAGGAAGTGAATACTATGACTCTCCCATCTCCTTCGTTGAAACCACAAGTATGGACTAGGTAGCCATCAGGGGCCATAACACCAGAAGAACACCATGTTTGCCTTTAAAGTTTAAAGGAGCTGTCCTAGTTCCTGTGGAAATCATATTCCACATATTCGATAGAATGATCCCAACAATGTTTCTTCAGAAATTGATCGATCCTACATTTCCAAAAGGGTAAAGAGAAGTTGGATGAGCCGAAATCGATAAAATCAAAGAAGATGATCTTATTGTTGGGTAGTAAAGCCATGTGCACACTCGAGTTACCATCTTCGCCTTTCGATTCCAATTCTGCCCCTGCAGACACTGAAATGACAGAAACCAAGAATAGAGGCCACATCATTACAATCTTTAATGCCCACATCATTACATTAATATTTCTTGATAAACATTCTATCATTTTAAAATATTAATCGGTGGTCACAGTGTTTCGCTAGTTCTTTCACAATGCACCAAGGTAACAGTTGAATTCAGTCGCTAGTTCTTTCGCAATGCAACAAGGTAGCAATTGAATTCAGTCATCATGAGACATCACTTTTATAACTTTGCCAAACTACCATTGATTTAACCATTTTAACAAGTTTCATTTGCTATTGCACTGCAAAAACTCATTGTTCACTTTTAATAGTTTATATATTCGTATACAATATATTATTAAAAGACATTTCTTTAAATAATATAATAGTTTAAAAATGATATTACTAAGTAAAGAATACCTAAAATATGATTTAAAATTGATATTAATAAATACAAATGATACATAGATATTTTTTCGATTGTTTTATTTCTAATTCTAACACACACATTTATAATTCCTAAAAATTTTATAACTATATGAAAATTCTATCACTTTTTCACACCATTTAAAAATAGAGTTTAAAAATTTAATGTAATTTTAATTAAAAATGATTATTAATAAAAAATATTATATTAATATATAAAAATTATTAATTATATTAAATGTCAACAATTATTAATTAGATTACAATATAAAATATTAATTAATTAATACATCAATTTCAATCTATCTTTAAATTTAAATTGATTAATTATATAGTTATTATGGAATATTTTTATTACTCAAGTAAAATTTTTTTCCTCAAAGCTTTATATTTATTATTTATTTTATTTATTCCTTATACATTTATTATCTATTTTATTTATTATTATAAGTATGCTAACTTTACTATATTATAAAGTAATTTTAATTTGCTTGATAAAGTCATAATAACCATTACAAGTGTAACATTAGGTTAAGTAAATTTATGTATGCATTTCTTTTATTTGTATATAAGTCTTTTGAATTATTTTTTTGATAAAATTTTAAATTATAAATGGGATAATACTTATTGTGTACTTAGAGTTAAAGCTAGATATTATTATTAAGTTATCACACTAGATATAACTTAAATGATGACCACAAAGCATATTGACTTTCTACGAATATTTTACTAGGTTGTAATTGAGTTTTGAGCTAGTATTTATTGTGTCCATAGAATTAAAGCTATAACTTAAATGATGACCACAAAGGTAATTGATTTTCTGCTAATTATTGACTAGCTTGTAATTGCGTTTTGGGCTAATATTTATTGTGTCCATAGAATTAAAGCTAAATATTATTAAAGAATAGAAGATCACCATTGAGATAACTTCAATGATGACCACAAAGAATATTGACATTCTTGGAAATATTTACAAGGTTGTAATTGACTTTTGGGCTTGGAGTCAAAACTAATATACCATTTCAATGGCTAAGAACTCATATTTATTTGCCTTAAAGAAATAATGTTGGGTTTACAAGATTTATTCAACATTCAAACATACATGGAAAGAAATGCATAAAATTTGACAAATTTAATCACACATTAGCACAAGATGTTTTTACGTGGTAAAACCTTGGCAGTGTGTCAAGAAAACCTCCACGGAGCAAGGGATTGGAAACTTCTATTAATCAAGAATGAATCCAAGCCTCTCAGGCCATCCCAATTAATATGGGTTTTTCATTCGTTACATAACTCCTTCTTGTTATGAATCTCGTTGCAAAACTAACTGACAGTAATTAATAAATTTTACCCATAATTACATTTTTTTGTCATATTTCAACAAACTCCACCTTGACAACAATTTACCTAATCCCTTTCCCATGCCCATTTATCATCACTTCTACAAACCAAGAGAAGCTGAACACCATCGTAGTGTCTCTACTATAACTGGCTTCGTGAATATGTCTGCACAATTCTCCCATGTATGGACCTTTCTGAGAGCTACTTTTCCGCCATTGATCACATGTCTCAGAAAATGATACATTACATGAATGTGCTTGGTCTTGCTATGATAATATGGATTTATAGCCAAATGAATAGCACACTAGCTATCACAAAATACATTCACTTTCTCCTGCATCCTTCCAATCTCATCAAGCAAACCTTTCAACTAGATTGCTTCTTTACTGGCATCTGAAGCAACTACACACTATGATTCGGTGGTGGACAAAGCAACTCTTTCTTGAAGCTTTGACATCCAACTAATTGATCCATCTTCAAGTACTCTTTCCACATACTTCTCCAATGATAACCAAATCTTTCCATTTTTTTGTCTCTATGTATCTCCATGCCCAAGATATGTTTTTCCGCTCCAAGATCCTTCATATCAAATGTCCTAGAGAGTTGACCCTTTAACTAGTTGATCTCTTCCATGCTTTTTCTTGTAATAAGCATATTGTCAACATAGAAAACCAAGATAATGAATATGCTACTTAAACTCTTGAAGTACACACAATGATCATACTCACTTCTAATAAAGTTCTTCCTCACCATGAAGGAGTCAAAATTCTTGTACCATTGCATGGGAGATTGCATTAGGCCATACACTAATTTCCTGAGCTTGCAAAATAATCTTCTACTTCGACCTTGTACAAAACCTTCTGGCTACTCCATATATATCTCTTCATCCAATTCACCTTGTAGAAAAGTTTTTTGACATCTAATTGTTCTAACTCACAGTCGAGTAATTCACTTAGTGCCAACACAGTACGAATAGAAACAAGTTTTACGACTGGTAAAAAAATCTCATGAAAGTCAACACCTTCAACCTGAGAATACCCTTTTGCAATTAGCCTCACCTTATACGTTTAGATACGTCCATCAACTTTCCATTTCAATTTCAAGACCCATTTTCATCTAACAAAACTTATCCCTTCAGGAAGTTCTACAAGATCCCAGGTATTTTTCTTGCCTAAGGAATCAATTTATTCTTCCATAGCCTTTTTTCAGTTTCTACTATCTGTATCATCCATTGCTTCCTGATAATGAGAAGTTTCCCATCTTTAGTAATCATTGCAAAAGATGAAGAAAAATATTCATACCTTTCAGGTGTTTTTCTTTCCCTCGTAGACATTCTTAGAATGACTAGTTGTTGAACTAGTTCTGAAATTTCAATAGATTCCTTAGCATCTTCTTCACCTTTTCCTCCAAAAGTCTCTCCTTCCTTTCAACTTTCTGAAAAATGTCTAGCCTCAAACTGAATTTTTTGATTTGGTGATACCTATTCCTGTTCAATTTTTTCAACATCTGATTTTAAAAGAGAATATTCCTCAAATGTTACATCTCTACTAATGACTATCTCCCATGAAGTAGGATCCCACAACCTATATCCTTTCACCGCATAGTCATACCCAACAATGAAATAACATTTAGATTTTTGATCTAATTTTGAATGTTGAGTTTTAGGAATAAGAGCATAGGCATCCCAACCAAAAATCCTTAAATGTGAATAATCCTAAGACTGACCCAACCAAACTTCTTCAGGAATTTTACAATTAATTACAATTGAAGGTGATCTGTTAAATAAATAACAATAAATAATATTGATTCTACCCACAACTCCTTTTCTAGGTTGGCATTGTTTATCATGTTCCTCTCTCTTTCCATAAGAGTTTGATTCATACGTTCATCAACAACATTTTGCTGAGGAGTATAAACAACAGTTTTATGTCTAACAATTCCTTCATCCTTACAGTATTGTTCAAATTCTAGAGAAGTAAATTCACCACCATTGTGTTGTAGTGACTACAACCACCCTCTAAAATTTTTCCTTAGCTTCGTTTTGGAGCCTCCCTACCAACCTTCCTTGGCAGCATGTCTTGCCTTGTCAAGTACATAAGCTTTAGTGATTTTCTATCAGATTACTAGTCAATGCATGATATCTTGTTGCATCCCCCTCACAGGTTGGTTCTCCGAACTTGATCCAGCTATAGGCTGAACATCTCCCTCAATAAATTGCACAATTTTGGAGGGAAACCAGCCTTCCCTCCAGAAATTGTGTAATCATGTCTAGCATCCTATTGGGCTCATAAATTGTGCATCCTATATGTCAACCTTCATTGGAAAAATTGTGCAATCCAACCCATAAATTGAACAATTCTGGGAAATAGTCAGCTGCTCAGCCCAGAAATTGTGCAACCCCTCTAGGATAGCCAACCTAGCAGCTAACATAAATTGTAAAAATCCATTCAGGCATTCTGCTGGGCTTAGAAATTGTGCAATATTGTTAGACATGCTTCCTTGAGAAAATTGCGTAGTCTGACCCAAGACAACTGCTTAGCCCAAAAATTACGTAATCCTGGGAGACACTGACCTGTTCCTCCCAGATATTGCACAATCCCTCAAGGTCAACCATCTCTATTCAACCCAAAATTGTGCAGATTTTCATCCCAAGCTCGCAAACTGATGCATGTGCCTTCAGATTGAAGTTGGTTCTTTTAATCATCCTTCATCGCAAGTTCCTATCGAATCACTAGGAAATATTTTGGATAGACTAAACATGTCTGAGCAACCATAAACATCTAGGACTATGTCATCTGATACAACTACAATAGAACTTCCTGCTGCCATTCCTACGATGTTTGCTGGTATATCATCTATCCTAGCTAGTTATCAGTCACTAACTGGAGCCCACTCAGGGGCTGTTTCGACGACATGGTCTGTTCCTATTTATTCACCTGGAATCCCATTTGGTATTTCTTATGTTGAAACTCAGGAAATTGATCCTGCAGGACAACATCAATTTAGGTAAACTAGTCTTCAAAGACCAATATATCGTTTGAACACTGGACTGCCACCATATGGAGGGCAGCATGCTTTCTCATTTTTCCCTCCTGGAGAACAACCATATGAGAGTTTACAAAAAAATTCAAGTCGAACTGGAATTACATCAAGTGGTTGGGTACCAATACTGCCTCAACAACCAACGGTTGTATATTCAATGCAACTGACCCAACCTGTGTCAAATATTCCCACTACACTTGCTATTGTGACTGTGTCACAAGTATAAGCAATGCCTGTTGTGTGTCAACCTCAAGTCTCTCAGGTTGCAATGCAACAACCTCTTGCCTCTACAGCTTAATCACAACCTGAAGTTAGTGCTTCCTTACCTGGAATGACTCAAGCTCAAATGGGTATTATCACTCCACATCTTGGTCAATCTTCTAGTGTTGGACAACAACAAATGGTCCAACAACCATGGCTGGTACAATACCAACAACCGCAATTCCAACAAACCTACCGAGGACCTTAGCAACAAGGCTTTGTGGGTAATGGACAACCGCATTTTCAAAATGGTTATCAACAACCACACTATATTGGTTAAGTCCAACAACCTTATCAAAGTTACTAGCATCAGATACATTATGTTGGTAACATGAAATTTAAAGCATGAATGAATCAAGATTAAACTATTTGACCATCATGGATTGTGGAATTTTTTACAAGATGCACATAACCTTATTTTCCAAATTAGAGTGAAAAGGAGTGGTGAATTTGCACACTTTCATGATCTCTTATTATCTCTTTTTGGGGTTCATATATTATATATTTTTGATCTTTTTCTTTCTTTTGGTCCTTTGATTATTCTTTTAGGGCTTCACCCTCTTTAGATTTTTTTTTTTATTATGGGAAAAAAAATTTTAGAAAGCAAAAGTATGTACAATACTACAAGACTAATCATAGTCAATTCAAAATTATGAACCCTATTATTATAGGACCTTAACACTTCCTCCCGAAGTTCATCTCAGATTATGCACAGATAGTCAAACCCATTCAGGACGTAACCAAGAAGGATCCAGTCTACGGTTGGGGCAAGGGGGAAAGGTATTCATTCACCCATACAAGGCAGGCTATTGTAGAAGCGCCTGTACTCTACAACCTAGACTTCAAAAAATACTTCATGCTATACAATGTCACCTCTGATAATTTGATCACTGTAGTACTCACTCAGAAGGACGAGATGAACAACAAACATCCCATCTCCTTCATGTGCACAAGCATGCAAGGACCCAAACTCAACTACCCCATCATTGACAAACAAGCATATGTAGTTTACAAGGCAATGAAACACTTCAAACCCTACTTGCTCAAGAACCACTGTGTAGTCTATGTCCCTCACCTAGCGGTCGGCATACTACTTTTACAACAAGAACTGGGTGAACAATGTGTGAACTAGATGACAGGATTACAAGAATATGATCTTGACATCAAGTCAGTTCACACGGTTAAAGGCCATGGGCTCTATAGACTCACAACTGGAGCAATACATGTGTAGGAGGAGGAAGAAGATCTCGCTGACTAGGAGTAGGAAGTAGAAATGTATGATGTGGTGTGAGCAACACCCACTAAATATGGAAACTCCTGGTATGAAAATGTGTGCGAGTACCTTGAGCATGACACCTTACCCTCTCACCTTTCCATCAGACAGAAGAGGGCCTTGCACCTCTTCTTTAGCATATTAGTTGGCGCATGTAGTGCTTTATAGGAAGCACATCAATAGAGTTTTTCTCATGTGTCTTGAGGCACATGAATCATAGAAGGTACTATAAGATCTGCATGATGGACCCGTCGGGGGTCACTTTGCGGGAAACACCATTGCACACAAATTTATGCGAGTTGGTTTCTACTGGCCCACATTATTCAACGATGCACACGCTTATGCCTGTAAGTGCCTGGTCTGTCATGCACCGACAGAACGTGAAGGCCAGTAGCCTCATTGTACCCTGTTGCAGTGACCAAACCATTCCAGCAATGGGGCCTGGACATCATTGGGGAAATTTTCCCACATTCGTAAAAAAACACTGCTACATTCTAATAGAAACTGATTACTTCATGCAGTGGACAAATTCAGTTCCACTCAAGCAAGTCAATGACTAGGAGGTCATCGGCTTCCTCCAATAGAACATCATCTCATGCTTTGGTGTTATAGTATCACTTTTTTTTATAATGAAACGTACTTTTTGTCTTTTAAACTTTATTATTTTTCATTACAAAGTGGTATTGTGATGAAACACTCATCCAACTACTACCCGCAGGGAAATGGTCTCATAGAATCCATGAAGAAAAACCTTATCCACATAATCAAAATACTATTTACTTTGAGCAGCGCAACTGGAATTTCGCCCTGATGAATGCATTATGGGTTGACTGCGTAACACCCAAACCCTCTTTGAATACCTCACTGTACTTCCTGGTCTATGGTAAAGAGGCCATCCTACCACCCAATATCTACTTGTCTACACTTTAGCTATCTCAAGAATCCCAAGGCAAGCCTTGCTAGCTATCCCAGCATAGGATGGATACACTTCGCAAGCTTCAGGAAGAAAGGATGAAATCAAAAGAAAAATTTACACTCCACTAGAACTGTATCAAGAGATGGTTCAATAAGACATTTGCAGGGAAAGCTAACTTTGGTGTTGGTGGTATTGAAATGGGATAAATCCAATGAATAGAAAGGCAAGCATACGAAGTTGCAGAATTGTGGATTGGTTCATACACAATCCATGAGAAACTTGGCCCACATACATACTATCTCTAATCACTTAATGGGAGGGTTGACAACATTCCTGTCAACGTCCAAGATCTCAAACACTACTTTTAGTAGGTTGGGCTGTGCCACACGTCATGTACATAGTCTACTTACTGCTTGTTTTCTTTCACTTTGTTTGCTTAGATTACTATTTTTTTTTTTTTTTGTTTGGTTTTCTTAATACCTTTCTATTTTTGTTTTCAAAAAATAACTGCTTCCATCTACTGAGTTATGGATTTTGAATGAGTATGTGGCTAAGATATGAAAATTGTGACACTACAACACTAGCCCAATCTTGTGTCCATCTTCTATGTGCTTGGTCATAACCTTTGATCAATGAAGTCTTAATGGAAAATACAAGCCATCTGGAAGGGGAGCTTTGGTCCAATCATGAACCTCTATCCACACTAGGAAACCCATGCATGTACTTAGCCTTCTGCTTTGTGTGTTCAAGCTCATCCAATTAGTATAAATGAAGAAGGGGAAATCAAAACGAGCAAACCTATGTCTGAGGTCTTACATGCTTATCTGAAGGAACAACCTCTCCTTCTATCAATAAGTCTAGATCCCTCTTCCACCCCAAAAAATAAATAAGTGCCTATGCACAGTCCTCTTAAAAAATACAAAGGAAAAAGAAGATAAAGGCTTCCTGCACAGAGGGGTGAAGCATGCAACTCCACTGGGGTACTGACTGGGCTCGCTAGTAGTAGAGCAATGCATGTGTTCTTGTGTGACTTCGCCTGGGTACTGTCCAGGCCTACTAGTAGTGGTGCCACACCAGAGATGAAAACTTATACTCTGAAAATATTCAACTCACGAGGCAAACTACCCTTCCCGATTTCAAAACACTGTGATCAAGCTAAAATTTTGTTGTGTTTGACTAAGTTGGAAAATGGTGAACCATGTCTATCCATGGGGTAAGTGGGGAAGCCAAAGTAGCCTACACAATGATTCAATACTCCCTGAAAGACCAAGGCCCTGTGCTATCAATGAACCAAACAAGAGAAGTTGGAGTTCTACCAATGTGTCACCAAGTGTTGTAGCGGCTGCAACACCCTCCAACATTTTGGCCCGCATCCAATTTCAGATCCTTCTTTGAGAGTTTTACTTGATTTTTAAATGCACTCAGGTTCACCCTATGAGCTTGTGTGAGTCTTTTCACCCACCTTTCTTGATCATTCAACAAACAAATTTTTCATGTTGGTAACAATGTCACGCTTGCAACCATGTTTTGGTCATACACAAGGTCTCGGCTTCATGTGTACATGCTATGACTCGCTATGTAAACATCTGTCGCACTCAAACACGGAGTCGCATGCACTGTAGCGTAAGCATCATTGCGGTCATCCAATGATCAATCATGAGCATCGCGCTTGTCGACTTGCACACTCGGTTGTTCATGTTGAGCATGTGTGTCTAGATGGTTTGAGTCGTCTCATCATCAAGTCATGTAAGTGTGTGTTTGCAAGTTCGTGTATGCACCTTTTAACTTGCTCACACACTTAGTAATTTTGTTGAATTTCTGATGACCAGATTACCCTCTAAGAACCATACCTTCACCCCACCATCGACTCGATCAACTTTCACCCAAAACAACACAAAAGCACCAACAAGCCATTTCAAGTTGCACTATCCGCAAGATGATCTATCAACCCTCTTCTGGTCAACTAGAGAATCTGACCCGACAGTCACCCCGGGACTGACTCCCCTAAAAAATTACACATAGGCTGCAAACGATGCCCGATTTTCTGAATGAAAAAATTGTGTAGACAGGCAGAAAGACACCCATTACCCATCCCTGTCTCTCTAAGCAAATTGCGTAGTTTTCCCATCCAGCCCAGAAGTCAGCCGCTCAGTTGCTCACCCAGAAAATTGCGCATATTTCATGAGCAAGCCCTCTGTTTCTCAATAGTCTACTCAGCTTAGAAACTGCATAGAGGTGGTCAGTAGGTCAACCTCCCATCATCAATGCAGTTTTTCCTGGCAGTAGCACCTAGCAGCCCACTGCCAGCTCCCTCAAGAAATTGCGCATATTTTGCTGGAAAGCTCCCGCAGCCTCCTGCCATTTCCCTCCAGGAATTGCGTAGTTTTTTTCTACCAAGCACCTGCTACCCACTCCCTCTAGAAATTCCACAGATTTTCCCTACCCAACCTTCCTGTAGCCCGAACTGCTCCTCTGAAAATTCATGCAGATTTGTCCTCCAACCAAGTTGGATCCAGTAGATAGTCACTATTGATCCAAATTGCCCATCACCATCTCCCAGTGACTTATGCACAGTTTTCACCAACAGTGCTCAGAGCCCTCATCCCAACTCAAAACTTGCTTCGTGCATTTTCATAACCTTGTCTTCTCTCCCGGTCACTTGCATCCGAAATGATCATGCATCATGGTAGACTAGGAGGTTTATGGATTTGATGTCGTCTCTTCATGAGTGATTGATGATACAAGTACAATAAAAAACATGGTGTGACGATGGATGGGATGAACAAGGGGATTAAACGCAAAAGGACGTGTTTGCAAATGGATGAACATGCAAATATTTTTTTGCAAACAGATGAATAGAAAAACATACACTTTTTACGAATGGACAAACCTGTCAAGCATGCCAACATACAAGAAAGGAGCAATGTGAGAATGCAACATCAAGCAAACTTAACGACCATCAAACACTTTGCACATCTTGCCAAGAAAAGGTGAAGCTATGACACACCATGAGGACATCCATCACCCAACAGCACTGCAGCTCGACATGCACACCAACAACAGCATGAATGTACCAACATTGTCATGTCGAGTCTTGTCATTAGTCATGTTGTCCACATCCCTACTGTCGGACATATTGTTGATAAATGTAATATAACATGGAAGTATAAGAGACCCACTTGTCATATGAAGAGTCATGTAAAGTTTAAAGGTCATGGAAGTGAAATAGTCATGAGGGAAGTCGAACAGTCACAAAGGTCAGTTTCACCCTCGGCTATAAATACCCCCTCATTTGTACATGCAAAGGACTCTTCACCTTGGCTCCTCCCACATAGCCTTGAGAGTTTGTAATCATTTATTTGAGGAGTAAGTAGTGACTCCAATGCCCTGACCATGGTGTTAGTGATATATGGTGTATCGATGTGTCTTGGAACTTTTGTTTGATTCAAAAGCCTGCTAACGGGTTAGCATTTTTTACACATGTTTGCAACTGTTTGTAAGATTCATATTGAACACTTGTAATGCATGTTTCTTTAACTTGTATTTAACACTTGGATTCATTCAAATCTTCTAATACATATATATCAATGAAAATGTGTTGTATAATTAGTTAACGTTGTCCTGCTCGTATTGGTTACATCCTAGACATCAGACAACACCTTTCACGTGAACTTGCTATAACGACCGTCGTACTCGCACGGATTTCCCGCTGAGTGTTGTATGTGCTATCCTCCCTTGTGTGTTGTGACTACTGCATCTGTGTGGATTCTGCCTTCGGAAGTTGCACACATCCTATTGTGTTGTGTGTTCCTAACAAAGTTGGGTTTCCTCCCATCTAACTTGGGACTCACTCCCACCCTTTCTCTCTCCGGTGAAAGAACCTTGCCACAAGTAACATTATCAATCACCAGGCACGCAAACCTCACTACTCAAAGGAAACACATACCACTCTCCTATGTTGACAAGCAAGAGCTAAGATAAACATTTAAGATAATAGCAATCAAGCCATCATACGAGATGGGACTCCCACACCAAACGGTGTGAGGTCTAGTTGATACTTCATACCGTGGTGATCCCTTGAATGTTGGTGGGTCGAGCACCATCAACATAAATATTCACAAACCATACAATATACTTATGGACAAAACTAAAAAAGTAGAACTATTTCTTACAAAAAAATAAAAATAATAATTTATATACATGTTTTAGGTAACTAAAAATAAGGTCTTGATATTTTAATATGCAATATTCAAGATATACCAAAAAAATATTGAACTTGACTTTTATGTAGTTTATTACAGAAATACCATTTAGTAAGAACTTTAACACAAGTAATTTGAGTAGAATTATTCTAATATACTAATCTATTAGATAAACATTGTTGGGATACTTCTATTTAATTTACATATTATAGGATATATTTTAATATGGCTTTAGTGACTTTGTAAAAAGTATGGGTAGATTTTATTTTTTTTCGAATTAACATATATATATATATATATAGTAACATCAATGCAAAAAGGATGAAAGCAAAGTAATTCCTACACATAACACTGTTGAATTTTAATATATTAATATCCTTAAAAATAGTCTTAGTAGAAATCTTGTGAGCATTATGCCTTTGAATAGAAAAGCTAAGGTTTTGGTTTTATAAATTATTTGATTTGATTCCACTATTTTAAAGGAAATTTGTTCTATATATTTCTTACAAATTCCATACGAAAAAGAACTTTATATGAATAAATATCCAAGGCCACATATGAGTTATTACTCTATCCTATCACCATATTAACTAAGCGTAGACAAACACACTTGGAATAACCATTGAATCTTCATTTTTTATAATAATATACACAATAAATAATAAAATTTAATCGATAAAAAAATTTCATGATTTTTTAATAAAATGAGTTAATGTCAAGTATAACATTCTTTCAAAAAAAGAAATTGCAGTGATACACCTTAAAAAGATAGATTGTGATTTCTTTATAGCTTATATAATAGATGACATTTCAAATTTAGTTTAACCCATGAAAAGTTCATTGTAGAAAAGTATTCTTAGATCTCTGAGATTGAAACATATAAAAATGATGTTTTTATTTTAAAGCCTTGGTTAGGAGAACAATTCCTTAATTTAATTAAAATATTTTTTTTATAGAAATATCAAATGAGAGTGTGGAAATGAGCAAATAATGTCATTGAGAAATTTTACATAACATCACAACAAATATACATATCGTTATAAAGAACCAAATTATAATATGATTCTAACCCATAAAGCTTAAGAGAAACCCTTTTCAAGATTTTATTCAATATAAAACATGGTAAACAATCACCAATCAAACAACGTACATCATGTAATTTTTGTTTGTAAATTAAAGAACATCAATAGAAATGGCTGGGGTTTTACTTGTGCGTAAAATTAGATGTACTTCTTAATTTTAAGTTGAACATGATTCCAATGAAGGCGATCTAATCTAACCTTTTGCGTGGTTGCATTATTGCTATGTTATCTATCTATTCTTCTACCCTTTCATGAAGAAGCCTATAGAAAATGCTCTGTTATCTATCAATTCTTCTACATTTTCATGAATAAGCCTACATAAAGTAATATAACTTTTTCGTTTATCTATTATTTTACCTTCTCATAAAGAGGCCTACTTAAGAGAATATAAAATAAAAGGGAAACAAAACATATCGCTACATTCAATTTAAGATGAAAATGTGTGTATCAACCCAATATATGCCCTTTTTTATCCATGTATATTTTAACCTTCCTCTAGCTCCTCCCACTATGATGTTGTCTTTGAAAGAGTTAACTTATCCATTTTGAAACCCACCTATAAACACTAACCATGATGTTCTCTTTCAAAGAGTTAATTTATCCATTTCAAAATCATCTTAAAAATTAAAACCTTATTACATAAATTCTAATATTGAAGGGTTTTTTTTAACCAATTGTGTTACATATAAAACAAATAATCCAATTTTTATTTGGAGATTATGAGACAAATTATGCACTTTTAATTTGAATGTTTTGCAGTTTTTAATGGCATATCTAAGTGGACCTCTCAAACTTCCACAACGACATTGTGATATAATCAATAATATACGCACATATTTAGTATAACAAACCTAGTGAAAATTCCATGTAATAAAAGTTGATAAAGGAAAAATAATAACCAAGGTTATGGGATACTTATTCCAAGATGAGTGTTATGCAAAACATCCTAGTGTGTGTGTTTATTTGGTTTATTATGGCTAAGGAAATTGGAAAAGGAAATGGAAAATTCCTTGGAAATGAATGAGGCATTAATTTTCATTTTATTTATGAAAATAATGGAAATTAGGAGAAAAGGAAGGTGAAAGGTCATAGGTTGCATGTGATGAGGAAAATGAAGGGAAATAATGGAAAATGAAAAATAGAGAACTCATTAATCAAAAAGCTTATGAGGATTAGTTGATACCTTTTGTGAGTTCAATTTTTGAGCTCTCCCTTTATTCTCTCTCTCTCACTCTTGGGCACTTAGAGTTTTCTTGGAGCACTTCAACATTGGATTAAGGAAGGAAAAAAAGGAAAATGAAAGTGAGCATTAAGCAAGGAAGAGTAGGATCAATCAACTACAATGAGATTATTTGTAGGTATCGATTTTCATATGTGATTTTCTTTCTAGATTTGGCATGCATGGTACATGCATGTGTGTATTTGGTCCTTTTACTATCATTGGCATGGGTTTTCCAGGTGTGATAATGTTCTTCAACATATTTCCAGATAGTTAGATGTGATGGGATTTCATGTTTTGGTTGAGATGGATTGATGGATGGATTCAACATTGAGTGAGGTGGTCTTTGAAAGAAGCAACACAAGTCCTAGTGATCCTTGAATTAGACTATGGATTGTGGTAAAGACATGTCCTAGTAACCCTTGAACCAAATTGTTGGTTGCGGTAAAGCCATATTTTGTGTTAGCTTGGTGGGCTTAGGAATCCTCGATCGAAGAATGGTGTGGTATATGGTAAATCTTAGAGATGGGTTTCCTCGATCAGGCCTAGGAATACCTGACCAGTGAATGGCAGGATATACTGTAAATACTAGAGGATGGAGTGTTGATTAGGCCTAGGGATCCTCAATCGTTGTATGGCAAGATGTACAGTAAATCCTAGAGACTACGAGATAGTAAAGTTCCTCATGGTGTAGGTGGATTAATATGATGGAATCCATGATTTTTTAGGGCCTAGTGATCCATTGGGGATTATGGTAAAGCGTGGTTCTATTAATGAGGGTGAGGTGGTGTAGCCTCAGAAAGCCCTAGTTGATTTTAGTTATGAGTCCCACATTCATGCGTGGAATATGGCATAAGGGGTGAATGGTTGAAAGAAAGATTTGGTTCAGCCAATCTATGATTGGGTGGTATGTGGAAGTCCCATACCTAGTTGGCTTATGCATTCATTAATAAGAGTTCCTTCTCCTAGGTATTTCATGTGTGAATGTACTGGTTTATATGTGGATTTTATGGTTGTTGTATCCTTATGATTTATGTTGTTTATATGTTGGTTATGAGTATGTGTTATGATAGTGATGATGTATGGCTCTCGTCTTGTTTTGATTTGTAAATGAATGAACAATGAATATATGACCTAATAGAGGATAATGTAGCTAATGTGATAAGAAATCAATGCTTCTTAGTGATTCTTAGATAAGTATGAGATCCCTATGCTTAAATATGTTGTTAGACATGTAAAATGTGTATTTGTGACATGTTTGATGAAATTCATGTCATGGCTAGTAGGGGTCTAGTAAAGTCTTGTTCAAGTATTTCATTAATATCATTGTTTCAATGTTACTTTTCATTTCTAGAAGTTCCATGCAGTTACAGGTAGTGGCTTGAGTCTTGGCCTTGAAAATGTGGCACATAATATAAGGTCACAGGCTCAAAATTAGTTGAAAAATACACTAGTCACTTCCATGCCCTTGCTATGAGAGTGACTGGAGCATCCCATCTACATGCACGCCCATGTCATGGGAGAAACTGAGGCCCTAGGTCAATATAATGTTAATTTTCCTCAGGGGTTGGTCACTTGGAAAGGTTGGTTGGCTCCCGAAGGTTCTATAGCATGTGTGGAAGGTCAATTTGGTTTTATTTTGCCAGTTCTACTTCCTTAACTGTACATGGGGATTTGAATGAGATCATAGTATCCTCTTGTCACGTGTTTACCCCAGTCGACCGGTTAACTTGGGTAAATGTGGGAGGAGGGTGTTATAGAGTGGTATAAGAACATGGTTCACCCCTTGGATTGGATGGGTAGTGTGTTGGTTGTGCAGACATATTGGTTGCATATGTGTTCTTCATGCTTGTAGTCTATGATCTTGTTTCGTATGCATGTTGTTGGCCATGGTTGCAATTGTGTCACCATGTGAAATTTGATGGTGTGTTGTTGGATGTGTTTATCATGAGTATAGGTTGGTTATGTGCCTGTTATGCATGTTACTGTGTTCATATATTGTGTATGCATGCATGTCATACATATGTTGATTATGCATACATTTACATGGTTGTAATTATCATGCACAGGTTCATGAGGTGTGGTTAATATGAACATGCATTGATGACTAGACTATCGTTAGGATGATATATATATATATATATATATTATTTATATTATAATATATTATATATATATATATTATATATAATATCTATATTCTATTATATATATTATATATATTATATATATATATGTATATATATATATGTTGTTATGGTTATGTTTATACATGTACTGTCCTAATCTAGTTGATATTGCAGATGAGATATCCACCCCTAAACTATACTAAGGTATGTTGATTATGTTATGTTTTGTTTTTAGTTGACATGGTGTCACTTGTAGAAAATAGATCAAAGATGACTACCAAGATAGTAGAATACAACTCCTGAGACTCTCCCTATGGATCAGATGAGAAATGTGGTGTTGGGTACTCTTATGACTTAGCAGACAAATTAAGGATTTTGAAGGAAGAATTAAGGAGTTTCAAAGAAGATAATGACATAATCATGCTGACATAGGAGAAGCTAGCAGAATTCAATCCAATGATGCTTCAAAGTTTGTCTGAATTGCAGAGATATGGAAAACTTTGGATTAGTCATGGATAGGAGGAAAAAACTAATGGGTCATATGTCAGTAGATATCATGGTGGGTGTTATCACTCAGGTTTTCCCAAAAGTTGTAAGAAAGGGAAAGGAGGACGAGGTAACCACAAACCAATCTTTTAAACATTGATTCTAGTCAATCTGCATCCAGAGAGGGCTCTCTCCTTAAGTTTTAGCTAGTTGTGAAGTTTAGGAGTTTGTTTGAGTTTGGGTGGTGAGATTCAATAGCAAAGGGATAAGACTGAGTAGTTTAGGCCATTGGGCTAATGGAGTCAAGGAACATGGCTTTACTGGACTTGGTTTCTTAACAAAGGATGGTTTTACAGAGCAAGATGGTCAAACAGAGAACCAAAAATGATTTTGAAATATATGGGATGATTTCAAAATGGGTGAAGAGCAGTTAAGAATTCTTCAACTTATTTGAAAAAATGGAACTGGAAGTGATTACAAGTAAAGAGAAATTAAGTATTCTTTAATTAATAATCAAAGTGGCAGAACTAGAAAACAAGAGAAATTATGATTTCACTGTTTATTCTAATTCAGAAGAAAGCATAGAAAATGATAACTTTTTGAAGACAGAGTGCAATCAAGCATATTCTGAATTACTCTTTTTTGTTTATCATTCAGATATGAACAAAGATGATATAAGAAACTAGGAAAACTTTAAAACAAAAGGTATAGAGGACTTATTGATCTAGTGTTTTATTCAAGAAATCTGTAAAAAGTCCTTTGCCTCAATTCTTTATCCAACAAGCCATACGAAGTTTGAACCAATCAGTACTTTATTCCAAAAAACCAGTATTACAGAAATGTATATGAATTCACACTCAATACTCCAATTGAGGGAATATTTATACAAAATATTTTAGACAAAATATCTCATAACAGAGTGAGATATATTCTAGTGATGACTAATCAATTTTTACAATAAAATATAGACAACTAGTCTTGAAGATAGGAGGAAAGGAAAGTGATGTTGTGCTATTCCTTTTTGTGCTGAGTGTGCTGGAGGCAGGTCCTTTTATTTGGCTTGTTGTTGTCTTCTTTAGTAACTTCGTGCTGTATGCCCTATTTTAACTGATACTCTCACCATGGTAACTAGCCCAAAATTTACATTTACGGAAGATAAAACTTACAAGATTTCTAACATGTTTTCCCACCATTTTTGCTCTGGAAATTTGTGCTTCTGAAGTTTCCTTAGAGTTTCATCAATCTCTGTATATTTGAAAAATTTAGGCTAGATGGTGAATAAGTGCTTTAACTCATGTTCAATGTAAAATAAGTTCTCTAAGCTGTCATAGAGAACTCAGCCTGTGGGGAGTGCTTTCACTCCTGATGCACTTGTTGATGAGCTAGCTTGATTGCCAGCATACCTATTCAATTTATGTACATAATCAATATGTTTCTTTAATTTGTCATTAATGACCAAAGGACTTGGTAGCCCTTTACCCTGCAAAATTGTGAACTTCTCCATAAAAGAATTGATTTCTACCTGCATATCCTCGCACCTTCTCTCTAAGTTCTACATCAAATTTCTCCTGGTTAGAACCCTTTTGATTTCCAAAATGGTGTCTGTCTTTTCAGAGATGCCAAGTTCTTACAATTGTTCTCTGTTTTTGTTATTCAAAAAATGTATAAACCGATTGGATTCATCTAGCATTTTACCCAAATATGCTCTTTGTTAGAGCCTAAATCTACCTTAGGCTAAAGGAAGGCAAAACTTAGGGTAGCCGCAAACCACGCTCAGCCTCGTAGCTAGCCCTACGAGGACAAGAGAGGGCTCTCTCCGGGTCACACTCAGTAAAAACAAGCAATAGGGTCTGAGATGACTCAAAATGGATACTGATTTTAGGCAAGTAAATATATATATATGAAAGAGGTAGTTTAGTAAACGACTGAGTTTTTAGGGATGTATGGGACAAAGAACAGCACAACATGAGCTGGGAAATTAAATCAAAGACACGGAGTGTTTCATGAGGCAAGATAGGCAGGAAGTTTAGCAATCAAACTTGAAATAATATGGAGTGGAAACACTGTTGAGAGGTTGAAAAGGGCATAACCAATGAATCCTTTTCAAACAGAAAAAGACACATAGAGGATGAATGATTTTCCAAGGCAGAGCAATAAACTGGATTCTACCTTTCTTACTTAAAAACATTCAACTGGAAATAATTATGACTGAACTGTAAAACATAACAAGATACATATGAAACAGAAGGAAGAAACATATGCTAAACTCATACCACATGAATCTCATGAATCAGAGCTGCATCATTTTATTAATTTCCTAGGCAAACTGTACAGTGAAGCACTGAGTTTTCTTCCACACCTTTCTCAGAACTCAGACCTCTTACACATGATTTTCAATACAATAAAAAAACTCAACTATGAGAAAACAGATCAACCAAAAATAGGGGATTGTTTAATCATTATTAACAAAAGATGAAAATCCAACCATCTGTAAAAGGAGTAGCGTCACATTTTCTACTCGAATCTGTTTATGACCAATGAAGAGGTGAAATCTGTAGGTGTAAATCCCTTTGAATCGCAACTGAATACAAAAATAGGCCTCCAATCCTATTTCTCTGCTATGGTTGATATCTTCATTTTAAATTTAGGCTTCGGTATTTGTTTTTTATCTTTTTACACTTGTCATTTGAATAAAAACTAACTTTTAATAAAAATGGCTTTTAAATAAGATTTCGCCTTTAATGAAGGAAAAAAAAAAGGTATTGTCAATGAACGGGCCCAACTGCAATTTTGATAAGATCACCAAAATCTCCTTCAATACCAGTGAAAACATATCCATTCGCTTAACAAGATCCACAATACTTTCCTTATCCTGGATGTCCAAGGTTGCAAAATTAACCAAGGAAAAGTCTTCATTCACATCACACATTGCATGGGTGAGTTTTTTGTACGAGGATCCTGATCTAGATATTGTTGTAAATATGATAGATCTTGCACGAGCTCTCCCTAACTCTTCATAAGATCCATCTCAGACAATACGTTAATGTGTAGCAGCTTTAGATGCATCATGGTTGTCAAAGAAAACAACAAAACATTAGTATATTTCCCAGGTTCACTACAAAGATGAGAATCAAATAAGTGGACTGCTGTGAGTCTATAGTTCATCCTCTTCTCTAGTAGCAAGCTTAGATCCATCAGCACTAAATGCAAGGAAATTTTGAGGTCCTATCTCTTGCATAGGAGACAAAACCATATCCAATATGTTCAGTTTTGAATTTCCATCCAATTCAAAAGACCTGGTTAGAGCGGAAGAAATGAAAATGTTTTGATTTTTATTGAAGTTGTGATGAATTTTGCCTTGGAGGCTCTGTGCATTGCGTGTACACCCAATGCGCCGCATCGGCTCCGTGCGTTACATCAGAGCAAATTAACTCAGTCAGAATCGGCCCAATACGCCGCGTCTTGTGGATGCACCGCGACTTCCTCCAATGCGTCGCGCACACTCTAAACATAGTATTGGCTTGAAAATTTACAAGTTTTGTCCTTCCACAACTTGAATCAGCTTTCACATGAGCTCTTTAATGCAAATGACATTAATACACATAGAAATATCTTCATAAAGACATGGCTTTGATTTTTGTTTCTCAAAAACCCATCTTTGTATTGTTTGGCATCGACACTTTTTCACATTTTAATACAACTCTTTTTTTCAAATTTCCTTTTTGAATTTGGCTTAAAATGATGGCTTTTCTCGATTGATTTTTGCAGGGATGGTGGCATTGGACTTAGGAAAAGGATGACCAGAGGCTGCATTTAAAGTACTTCATGACGGAGGACTTTAAAAATACATACTTATTACAAACAATTAATTTGACGATTTCTTCATCAAAATAGAGTTTTGAAGAAGAAACATCCTTGAGCATTATTGATGATAAGAATTTTGGAATGAAAACTTATTGAAGACATCCTCATGACCTATGGGCATTATTTGACATTTTGAAGACCAAACCCTAGACCTAGAAACTGAAATGACTATTTTTGACCAAAATACCTTCTATGACTGTAAATGGCTGAAATCAACTTTGATGAACTTTCATAAATTTCGACCAACACGGCAGGTATAAACATGACGGAAACGAGAAAACAAAGCCCTTCCATCAGACAATGGCATGCCCCTAACGGAATTCAGATGAATGAGCTGAACGAGACACCTAAAAATGAAATGCAATAAGAGAAATGATCTCTGACGGAGGGATGACAAGATCGACTCCAACATTGGCTCCAATGGGGATGGTAGCTCCTAGGAGGTGCCAAGAATTGCAGATCTTTGGGAGAGCAGACAGTGCCTTCATCCATTGGGCTATGGAATCATTATTTCGATAAACAACACAAAACACTTGACTCATTTATTAACTGAAACTTGACTCAAACCAACTCAATTTTGCAACCAAAATGACTGAAAAACTGACTCGAAAAACCCAAACCAAAACTGCAATGAAACAGGAATGAAATGCTACCTTTGGCAACTTATTTATATACAAAATCTACCCTACTTTGCTGCAGAGCCAATAGATCAAGTAATACTATAATGCCAGATCAACCATTCAAGTAACTGTGACAAGGATGCTGCTCGAGAGTGCTTCCACGAGGACACAGATGTAATTGCTGGCAGCCATACATGCACATAATGAGTCTGGTTATGTAAAAGACAAGTTAATCTATCATTCAAGCTGAAAAAAATTTCCATGTACGTTGCAATAGGATCGCAAAAGCCAGACTCTGTTTGCCGCCCCAACTCTACAATACATACTTCCAGCTGCACACCGTCAATGCAAACATCCATAGGCAGCTCTATTGTTTCTTGTTTTGAAGGAGGGAGAGTTTCCAAGAACTTTTTTGGATCTTAGAATTCATATGATTTGATCTGATTGTTTAAATACTGAATCTCCTTCTCAACTCTTTCAACAAGTAACTAACAGAAACGAGTTTTAGCTTCAAGAGGAAACTTCAGAGATCTCAAACAATGAACCGCGACAATGAAAAATTCTTCATTAATTTCAATATCCGCTAACTGGTCTCTAAGTTCTTTTACAACTTCACAAAGCGCAGGGTTTTCCACATACCCTACCATTGCGTGAATGGATCAGCGAGCACTAGAATCTCTGGATTGAGTTGGATTCGCCAGGTGAATGTTTCAACCTTCATATGTCTGATCGTTGTCCACCATCAACAATCAGATCGGAACTTGATACACGTACTGGGGCAAGACAATCTACAAATCGAGTGTCACATTCACAAGCTAGACCGGAGATTGACTGCAGTAGCATTTATCTACTATGCACTCGCAGAGCAAGAGTAGTTCAATGGCTACCTGGCATAACTTCAGGCTCCATTTGTAGCTCATGAAACAAACAACACCAACGAGCAAACCATTTTTCCCCAGTATGGTCGCCACTATGTTAGAGCCTAAATCTGCCTTAGGTTGAAGGAAGGCAAAACTTAGGGTAACCACAAACCATGCTCAGCCTCGTAGCTAGCCCTATGAGGATAGGAGAGGGCTCTCTCTGGGTCACACTCAGTAAAAACAAGCAATAGGGTATGAGATGACTCAAAATGGATACTGATTTTAGGCTAGTAAATATATATGAAAGAGGTTGTTTAATAAATGACTGAGTTTTCAGGGTTGTATGGGACAAAGAACAACATAACATGAGTTGATAAATTAAATCAAAGACACAGAGTGTTTCATGAGGCAAGATAGGTAGGAATTTTAGCAATCAAATTTGAAATAATATGGAGTGGAAAGACTATTGAGAGGTTGAAAAGGGCATAACCAATGAATCATTTTCAAACAAAAAAAGACACATAGAGGATGAATTCTTTTCCAAGGCAGAGCAATAAACTGGATTCTACCTTTTTTACTTAAAAACGTTCAACTGGAAATGATTATGAATGAACTGTAAAACATAACAAGATACATATGAAACATAAAGAAGAAACATATGCTAAACTCATACAACATGAATCTCATGAATCAGAGCTGCATAATTTTATTAATTTCCTGGCCAAACTGTACAGTGAAGCGCTGAGTTTTCTTCCACACCTTTCCTAGAACTCAGACCTCTTACAAATGATTTTCAATACAATAAATAAACTCAAGTATGAGAAAATAGTTCGACCAAAAATAGGGGATTTTTTAATCATTATTAACAAAAGATGAAAAGCCAACCATCTGTAAAAGGAGCAACGTCACATTTTCTACTCGAATCTGACGATGACGAATAAAGAGGTGAAATATATAGGTGTAAATCCATTTAAATCGCAACTGAATACAAAAATAGGCCTCCAATCTCATTTCTCTGCTATGGTTGATATCTTCATTTTAAATTTAGGCTTCGGTCTTTGATTTTTATCCTTTTACATTTGTCGTTTGAATAAAAACTAACTTTTAATAAAAATGGCTTTTAAATAAGATTTCACCTTTAATGAAGGAAAAAAAAAATGTATTATCAATGTGTTGTGCTATACAACAACCCCCCATTTCATAAAATTTTAATTTAAAAACTATAATATGAAATGGGTCCCTTTTAGATTAAATTGGTATTAACTTGTCATTCCTCTAAAGGTCCGGAAACAAACGAAACATTATAAAACCCTTTGAGTTAAAAAATAATCGATCTTATAATAAAAATGAATAATTCTTTATTATTGCGATAAAGCAATCGCAAGATCGCATATCGCAATAACAAAGGATGCATAACAAAGACCCATTGATTCTCCCCAATGCGACAAGCGCGAATAACCATCGGTTATCGGGAAAACAAACAACAAAAGGCCCTTCTCCTTGCTCCAATGCGATATCACTATCGGCAATCGGGGAATGCGATATGAATATAATGAAGCTCTTCTCCTTAAATCTCCCGATGCGAGTTAAGCAATATTTCTATCAGCGATCGGGGATTCCACAATAACTTAAATAAAACTACCCAAGGCTTCCTCGAATCGCCGATTGCGATAAAGCCAAGCGCGACTTTCAAAAAGGATTGATATGGCTTCGGTATATTATATTAATTATTATTAAAAGCCTTTTCTCTTCTTGATAGTGATTCACTTACGCCCAACCGCCAAAAAATCAAATCCATGCTTAAATAGACTATTCAACAAATAAAGGATATAATGAGCATTTAAATGATTGACAGGTTTAAACAGCCAATTAATGGAGCAGTTATGCCTAAATCTCTTCATAGATTGTATCCGTAGGAGCCTTATGATAATCTTCCATTATTTATTTATTGGAACAATTCCTCCATACTTGGTTTTCGCCATCTATTCTCCGCACTACGTTCATTTTATCTCTTGTGCAGAGCTTTTTTGCAGTAGCGAATTCAGACCAAATGGGGAAGAAATCTAAGAAATCTGGAATAGCTTCAGCTTTTGCGGTAACAGGACAACATGCTACCGATCCAGGACCAAGCAAAAAAGGATTAATCTCATATACCACATGTCTTGGCCTCGGTAACACTACTTGGCAGAGCATTTACAACCTGGTTGAAGCCGAGGAACCTCAGCAAACATCGGTACAAGCTACAGCATGCTCGAGCTGGAAGTCTGATGCTACTCTAAAAGATTTGGTTGATTCCTACCTGCACAGGATAGCGGCTCGAGAGAAAATTCTTCCATATACAGATGTGGTGAGATGGGCCATTAAAGAAATTCCAATTATGAACAGAACATTTTGCACTATTGATGGGAGAGTATTCAGTTCATTTCAGCCCAATGATTTGAGACAAATGTACCATTTGCCCAAACCAAAGAAGAAGTATAATAAAGCATTCCTGGAGAAGTTTAGAGATGAAAATGAAACTGAGTCAGAGCCTATACGCGAATGGAGACAGAACTTGGCGAAACACAAACATGAGTCTTCGGGTAAGTGCTCCGTTGATACCTTATGTTCTCCTTATTGTTATGTTGGAGCCATGATGTGTCAAATGTGGGGATTGCATGATTCTTCAAAATTTTCCATAGAGATGGTACCTTTGATGGAAGCAACATGTAATAGTGAAATCATGGATTGGGGAATATATTATCGGATAAGTTAGCAACAATTATTCTTGACTTCAGAAACAAATCCCGTGTTACTGATAGATTCATCCCTCCATTTTACTTTAGTGCCTACATTTTAGACACCGTCTGTTTTAATTCCGAGTTTCCTGTGTTAGGGTAGAGATGGACTCCACAGGACCCCATGCCCATTCATATCTATCACCAGAAATTATGGAAAGCTCATTATAAACACCACCTATATCAAGTATGCAATGGATTCATGCTACCTATTTACTATGCAATTTTTGATAGACCTGCTCCTAAGATCTCCTCTCAAGCAGAGATTGACTTGACAGCCTTAGGAACCTGGTTCAGAGAAGAAAAATTCACTTATGTAAGAGTTTTCGGCAGTTAGGCCAGGCCTCATGTCCTCCCCTTGTATATACCAGGCAAACTATTAGATCGAGAGATAGCATATCAGCTTACAACCGCATCGGCTACAAAGACTCTCAGGAATTCAAAGAAGCGAGTCTGGCCTCCTTTTCCTCTAAGGTGTGGCGTCTATACTCTGCATGATTATAAAAATGCAGAGAAAGAGGCGGAAAATATTAATATACTAAATCTCGCCACTCTTCCTAACAGACGTTTTGATCCGAAAAAGGTCGCCTATAATGTTCTAGACCAGGCCAAACTCACTAAATTTGAACATAAGGAAGATGAGTTTGATGACCTGTTCTCCTCGGCTGAGTCAATGTTTTAGGTGCAAGAGATAGCTAAAATGAGATACCATGACGATGGATTAGTTGAATTTAATAAACGTAGAGAGCAAAGGTTGCAAACTTTGCCTCTAGATTTGTTAGCCACTGCCCCGATGATACAATCAAGCGAGCCTGAGCAGCAGCTTACCAACGAACCTCCTACTACATCCGAAATATTTAAAGAAGTCCAAAGAAGAGAGCAAGAGGAAATCCAGAGGTTAGAATAGGAAGAGGCAAAGAGGAAAGACGGAGGAAAGACAGAGAGGAAGCACAAAAGAAAGAACAGGAGAGAATACATGAGGAGGAATAGAAAAGGCAGCAGGAGCAGAGCAGCAAGGAGGTGAATGTCGACACTCAGATTGACCCAAGATTGCTCCAGTAATGGCAACAATTTAATTCAATTATAAGCAATCTTGAGAGCTCAAGGGATGCCGATACATCCAAAGCGACCGATACATAGGATACAACATCAAAAGAGGTTCCAAGCAAAGGAACCAGCGGTCTATCCCCGACTGCAGAATTAGAAATAATTCCCAAGGATCCTTCGGATCAAATTATTTTGCAGGTGGAGGATATTCCTCCATTGGATGTTTTCTATAGCCCAAAACATAGGGCTGTAATAAAGCGACAATGGAAAAGGAGAAGGATTGATCAACCTTCCTTGTTTCCTGAACAAACAGTAATAGCCAATGTAGTGTGGAAGGAAGAATTTGACCCCTCCGATGACCTGACAAAGTTGTCCCAATATGCTGGTGCCTATTTGGCAGCCACCATGGATAAGGCATCGGAGGTGAGCAATTTGTTGAAATAAAAGGATCAGGTGATCGCTTCACTACAAACACAGCTATCAGAGGCACAACAGAAGGCAGAACAACTACAACAACAATTATCCATGCAGCAAAAGTTAAATAACCAACTGAACAAACAGTTGCATGAAGAGAAACAGAGGGCAGATTCGGGAGCGATTCAAAGACATAAAGAATTATCAGAGGCATTAGCAAAATTGAAGGCAATGAATGAACAGATGGTAAAAACAAAAGATGAGAAAATTGCTCAATTATCAACTCAAGTAGAGAAGTTCAAGAGTATTCCCCAACTTGCCGATTTCAGAGCAGAGGCAATACAGATTAATAAGGCACTAATAACACAAATAAGATTGTTGTGTCATGAAATTTCCCAAGTTGAATCTCTGTGCGACATAACAACATCTATAATAGATAAATAAGTTGATGCCAGGCAGGATTTAGAGCAAGCCGATGAGAATTTAATAGATTTCCTTACTTGGCAGGACACTAATGAGGGACACGCAGCGAACTTGCCTAAAATCTTAGAATCCCATAAAGAAATTCTATTCATGGAGTGGCAATCCCAATTAATGAAAGCAAAGAGAGCGGTTTCTAGATGCAAATTATCTACAAACAATTTGATTGACTTGATTAACAATACTCTCTATTTATCTAACATGATCTCTCAATGTACACCAGGTAAATTATTATCAGCCAAGACATTGGAGCAATCATGTTACCAAGAGCTAGAAAAGAATGGGAGATTGATCACAGGAATTAAAAGTCTAACTTGGGACACCTATTGGTTGTTCCTAGTAAAACCATACAGCCAGAGAGCCGCTCTCAAATTCCTAACGGATGCAATCGGGTGTATCATTCCCAATATACACGATGCCACCTATGTTTCTCAAATCAATTCTCGTCTCAGCCGCCCTCAAGAAGTGGAACCAATGCTGGCAATATGCCAACTCTGGACAAAAGGCAAACAACCAGAGTGATGAATCATGCTGCTGATTACCAGATTGCTATGGAGGAATATTCAAGATCGGGTTATACCATTTTAGTAGCATTTTAATTTTGTAGTTTGTTAGCTTAGTTTAATATTTATAGACCCTTTCATGTATTTAGAAAGGGTCATAAGTTTTCGTATATGACTTAAGCCTGAAGTTGCACTACTGTACTTCAGGCATATTCTTTTATGAAAATTGGACCAATTTTTCCAAATTTTGATAATGAAGATTTTATGTGGATGTGCACTACTGCCTTTATTTGAAAGTATTTCTGAGTCAGAAGAAGGAATTCAAATTGCGATTGACGTTGGGAATGATTTGCAGCTCATATGGTACTATTAACTATATCTGAATTTATTCTTTTTATGTGAATTGTTTTTTGATCATTCTTGCTATTATTGAATATATGAATGTGTTTTAACAACAGACTTTATATTTTCCACTACTGGATGTTTACAGTTTGCTATTCTTCTAATCATGCGTGTATTAGTAATACAAAAAGAGAAGTGTAACATCGTTTTATCAATTGCTTTGTTCAACTATTTGAACGAAGAAATTATTATTTAAATGAATGTCTTTGTTTATTGAATAGTGTCATCTATATGCCTACCAACGAACACAGATCACCAAACGTTGCACTTAAGAATAGAATCTTCTCGAGATAAAATAGTCATTTACATTTTCGCTCATAGAATAAGTCCTCCATTCATTATCACTTATTATAAAAACAATCATTCATCCACCCCTTTTTATTCATTACTGGGAAACTGGTCCCATTATATCCAGTCCGAGCCACCATCCCAAACGGAAAAGGAGTTGTATTAAGGTCCGGACCGGGTGGTTATCCCCCGATGTTGATGTAACGATTTTCAGGGCATCAACACAATGAACGGGCCCAACTGCAATTTTGCTGATCTCACCAAAATCTCCTTCAATACCAGCGAACACATATCCATTTTCTTAACAAGATCTGCAATACTTTCCTTATCCTGGATGTCCAAGGTTGCAAAACTAACCAAGTCCTCATTCACCTCACACAATGCATTGCTGAGTTTTCTGTACGAGGATCCTGATCTAGATATTGTTGTAAATATGATAGATCTTGCACGAGCTCTCCATAACTCTCAATAAGATCCATCTCAGACAATACGCCAATGTGTAGCAACTTTAGATGTATCATGGTTGTCAAAGACAGCAACAAAACATTAGTATATTTCCCAGGTTCACTACAAAGATGAGAATCAAATATGTGGACTGTTGCGAGTCTATAGTCCATCCTCTTCTCCAGTAGCAAGCTTAGATCCATCAGCACTAAATGCAAGGCACTTTTGAGGTCCTATCTCTTGCATAGGAGACAAAACCATATCCAATATGTTCAGTTTTGAATTTCCATCCAATTCGAAAAACTTGCTTAGAGCAGAAGACATGAAATTTTTTTGATTTTTATTGAAGCTATGATGAATTTTGCCTTGGAGACTCTATGCACCACGTGTACACCTAGAGCATTGTGTCGGCTCTGTGCACCACTCTAGAGCAAATTAAATCAATCAGAATTGGCCCAATGCACCGTGACTTCCTCCAATGCGTCGCGCGCACTCTAAATGCAGTCTTGGCTTGAAAATTTACAAGTTTTTCCCTTCCACAGCTTGAGTGAGCTTTCACTTGAGCTCTTGAATACAAATGACATTGATACGCATAGAAATATCTTCATAAAAACATGGCTTTGATTTTTGTTTCTCAAAAACCCATCTTTGTAATGTTTGGCAACGACACTTTTTCACATTTTAATACAACTCTGTTTTCCAAATTTCCTTTTTGAATTTGGCTTAAAATGATGGCTTTTCTCGGTTGATTTTTGCAGGGATGGTGGCATTGGAATTTAGAAAAGGATGACCAGAGGCTGCATTTGAAGTACTTCATGATGGAGGGCTTTAAAAATATATACTTATTATAAATAATTAATCTTACGATTTCTTCTTCAAAACAGAGTTTTGAAGAAGAAACATCCTTGAGCATTATTGATGATACGAATTTTGGAATGACAAATTATTGAACACATCCTCATCACCTATGGGCGTTATTTGACATTCTGAAGACCAAACTCTAGACCTAGAAACTGAAGTGACTCTTTTTGACCAAAATACCTTCTATGACTGTGAATGGCTAAAATCAACTTTAGTG
>APFE031645791.1:0-11219 GCA_000404065.3 Pinus taeda | reverse complement strand
ACCTCACCCACGCCCTTGCTCCATCGCAAAAGCCCCTATCTCATAAAGTCAGCCTCCATGCACCCTCCATGCCATAGAAACAAGTCTCCTCCTAACAAATGCGCATAAGTGTCATCACACATTTGGAAGAGCTCGCACTTCCACTGTCACACTTCAAGCTGGAGCTGTAGGTCGTTACATCAGCCCCCCCACCCCCCCCTTTGACCTTTGCCTCCTTAGAAAACCTAAAAGGGAATAAAAATTGCATATCATTTTATTCTCTTTATTTTTAATACTTATTGATTAATTATTTACATTGATAATTGAAATATCAATATATACATGATAATATAACAAATAATATGTATAACAATTTGCAACATAAATAAGTAATTATGAGAACAACAATTTAATTAATTTTTTTTGTAAAATTTATACAAATAGTATCAAAATCAGTTGAGAAAAATCCCAACTCATATTCTTAATGTCTAGAACTATTTAAAATCAATGGATTAATTATATAAAATCTTTAAAAAATAAAATAAAATAAAAACTCAATTTCCATAGACATAAATTCTAGAAACCTACAAATATAAATAACATACAAACACAAAACACAACGAAACATCAAAATACCTCCACTAAGTACGATCGAACACCAATAGAAAAGATATTATATTATAATCTGACATATGTGGTCTCAAAATGGAACTACAAAAATCTTAGGGTCATCGGAACAAATGAAGTCACCGTGGCCGAAACAGAAGATTACAAACAACCATACCCTCTCTATGCCTTCGCTCATAAGATGTATGTCTAATGTATTGGTGTATTTCTAGTGTATTGGCTCACTAAGATGTATTTCAATAATTGGTCACAATTATAATAAAACAGAACTTATGATTTTCAATATCAAAGTTTAAAGAGTGGTGATCATAAAAAATAAATACACCTCGCAACATTTTCCTGTTTTATTTCAAAAAATATAAAAAATAATTTTAACAATTTTCCACGAATTCATATTTTGTACATTTTTAGATTTGAAAATATTAAAAATAGATTTTTATATTTAAAAGTATAATTTAAAAAGTTAAATTTATTTGAGTATTAGAATTTCAAAAATATATGATATTAGTGCCAAATTCCAATTCCTACACTGTTTCTACATACTTATATTTGAAAAGATTAAACATAATTTTTTCTATTTAAAAATATAATTTAGAACGTTAAATTTATTTATGTATTAAAATTTTCAAAAATATATAATTTCATTGCAAAATTACAGTTAAATTTATGTGTATTAAAAATTTCAAAAATATATAATTTCATTGTCAAATTCCAATTCCAATAAAAAAAAATTAAATCTATTTTCATATTAAAATACAGTTAAGGATATTTTATTGAGAATTCCTACACTTTGGGCTATTTCAAACTACTAAGAATCAAAATAGGTACCATATGGTAATACATACTAAGGTGGGTTTTTTTATTAGTGTTGTCGCTATTTCAAACAACTAAAAATTAAAATAAGTACCATAAGGTAAGAAATACTAAGGTGGTTTTTTAAGTTAGTTTTGAGTTTCCCATATGAAGGGCTAAGCATGTAATCATTTCTTCTATTTTAAGAGAAAAGAATATTTTGTTCCTATTTTTAAAGAAGAGCATGGAATACTAAGGAAAACCACTCAATAATAAAAAATAACATAAAAGAATAAAATAAAGGATGCATCTAAAGATGGTAACAACTAATTGTGAAGACAAGAGAGAAAGATATGTATGATTACCATACCTTGTAGGTAAAAGTAGTTGTGACAAATTGGAATAGTTTCTCTTGAACGCAATGTCAAAATGGATGGTGAAGTGATTAAAAAAAAGAAAACCCAAAGGATATACCAAGTATGGAGCTCTTGTTGAGACAAAAAGGAAGAGAATTTTATCATAAAGCTTCAGTGCAACACATTAACTCATTTTATAATAATGCTTCAATGCAACACATTAACTATCGAAGATGACAACATAACAAAATTCCACAAGAATGATTCCAGGTTATGCCATGTAAGGGAAATATGTAGTCATGGCATAGAATTTTTTGTTACACGTAGTCAATGATGACAGATAAATGTTGAACGTATAACACTATGTAGCAAATTGTGTGAAATTACCAAGCATTGTAATTAATCTACATAGTGGAAGGTTTGAAATTATTTGTAATCTATCATGCCTTGATCTTGGCAAGTATCAACCTAACAGAATTTCTCAATCTTGCAAAGTGTCAACCTAATAGCATTATATGTACCACAATAGTTTGCATGAATATTAAATAGAAACATGCAATCAAGTTAATTCAATATGATTTTAATTTATTTAAGCACATGTAATGTTCATGGTGAAATGCATGCTTTAAGAAAATGAATGAGTTTTGAGATGTTCATGATTTTTTTATTTGTCTTGGCTATGTGAAATATATCAAGAGGTGGTGTGTGTTTTGATGTTCATTTGAGTTTACTAGACATTTCCTTTATATGGCCACATTAATTCGTATATTCATATGAAGATCAAAGAGCATGCCCCTCATTCTAAAGATTTACACAGATACAATTTCACTAGCAGTTTTAAAACTTATTAAAAATAGTTTTGCAAATTTTACATAAATATTGTTTCACAATTTAAAATAAAAAATAATATTAATATCCAATAAATTTCATATAACAACTATTACATAAAATTAAAAATAAATAACCTAATATATTTGTCAAACTCTATGATATCTAAACCTTTCAATACCAACCTCTGCAAAAATAAATAAAATTTTAAAATAAAATGAAATTGACACACTGCAAATCCAATCCATAAAAAAATGAGTAATGAACAGGAATAAATTAAAACAAAACATGAATGGAAGACTTATTGGCAAGATTTGCGCTTGATATTTCCTTTCGGAAAATCATTAATTGAAAGAGAAAAAAAACAAAAAAAGCCTTAGCCCAACATGGACGAAAAAAACATGAACTTCGCATCTTTTCCAAAAATAGAAAGAAAGCACACGAATATAAATTTAGAAAAATCAAAAGCATCAAAAGAGAAAAGTGCCCAAATTAAAATAAAAAACCCAAAAAAAACATCAGCCCATCCCTTTCCAAAAAAATCCCATCCTTTTCCAAAACAGAGAAGACAGAGATAAAAGCCCGAGAATTGAAATTAAAAAAAAAAACAAAAAGTATGAACTCTCAATAGCGCAGTAGAGTTGTTTAATAGTTCTTTGTTCTTTGCGTAAATAGAGATCAATTATCTTTGGAAATAAAATGGTATGGACCAAATCTAATTCTATTTAATTTCATTTTCGTGTTTATTATGTTCATCTCTGCTCTGGTACGAGAACTAATTCTATTTCGTAATCTTGTATTTTTGTTTGGTGCATTTTAAATTATGGGAATGAATGAAGTGCTGACGTTGTAGGGAAATGAATGAAAGAGGTGGTTGACGTTGCTGTTGTTCAAAGCCTACCTTGCTGATCCCAATTGTCTGGCTGAAAATCTAATCCCAATTCTAGGTACATAGAGATAGCCCTATATCTATCTCTTATTTGGATTAGTTTAAACATGATGCCTAACCATTTTTATCGAATTTAAGCCTATGCTACCTCCTTAATCATTTCTATTATATTTAATTTTTCCTTTATTGCTCCAATCGGCCTCCCAAATAAATAATTTCTACTGGATTTAATTTTTCCATCATTGCTTCATTCAATCATCACTGGATTTTTGAATGACTTCTCATAGCTCTGAATTTGGTTTTAGTCCCTGCCGATTAATTTAGTGTCTGGTTTTCCCATATAAACTCTTCTTTATTAGTTTAACCCTTGGACATAACTTACTGTGTATTGTGTTCTTTCTCGGTTTAATCAGTGGGTTTTTTCCCTTTTGGCTATGACTCGCTGTATATTGGTTCAATCTGAGGTTTTTGGTTATAACATGTTGCGTACAGTGATTAATCCATGGTCTTTTATATACAACCTAGTATGTATTGTGCTACTTTAATCGAGGGTTTTTGACCCTTCTAATAATTAACTTCCATCTAAGAATTAATTTCATTGATAATGGTTCACAATAACAATATTTATAATTCTTTCATCAAGTTACAAACTTTTATTGGCTTCCAACACACATATCAACACAAATAATAGTGTCCATTCATCCTCTATTTTTTCTTTAGCAATAGAATATTTCTACAATTTTAACGTATACATTATGTCTACAAACACAAAAATTGCGAACTTCTTGTAGGATTTAAGCACGAGCGAAACATCAAGTTATGACATAATACTACATTAGTAATTTGCATGAAAAAAATGAGAGAATCAAATAACATTGAAATAGACTAAGTAAAAGAATGACAAATTCAAATTCACTATGTTGCTTTGCTTGACCTTAGGACAATTAAACTAGCATACTTGCTCAACAAGTGAATGGAAATGTGAATGTGAATGGAGGGTTCGATAGATAGGATGACCCAAGATATACAAGGAATGAAATAAAATACAGGAAAGTAACTAAAGCACATTAAAAATCTCTATCTTAAGTATGGATCTAACAGCACACTAAAAATATCTATCTTAAGTATGGATCTAACATGAGCGGAGAGAGATCAAATACTTCTTTAGATTGCAAAATACAATGTGAAGTTTCTTATTTTTTAAATTGTATTTTTGAAATCTATATAAAGTATATATATAGGATTTAAAATTAAAAAATTAATTCTTTTCATGATATATACATTTTTTTTTAAATGATATATAATATATACATAGTTTACATTAAAATGTTTGACATGTACAATGAGACATTTTCTCAGTGCAAATTAAAATGGTTTTTTAATTATTAATAAATTTTTAAGTATATGCCAAGTATTAAAATATTTTGTTTTATCAATTTTTTTCTATATATAGATATATATGAATTCGATATCATGCATAAATTATTTAACGTAGGTCTTCAAATATTTTAGTTAAATAACATGTTGAAATGTTTTTGAAAAAATAGTTTACTTAAATCTCTTTGTCAAATTTTTTGAAAAGTAAAAGTTTAAACATCTTAGTCACACTTTTTTTTACTTTTAATTACTTTACAACATATTTGTTTTACTATATTATAACGGACATTATTTTTCTATTTAGAGCATAGTTTATTTTTATTTTATAGGGGCCCATGTCAATTTGAGGGATAGTTTTTTCAGTTGTAATTACTTTACAATATATTCATTTTATTTTATTATAGTCGACATTATTTTTTTATTTAGGGAATAGTTTAGTTTATTTTATAGGGGAACATGTCAATTTAAGGGACGGATCCCTCATATTAGTTTGTAGAATGAGTCTCTCGGCTTAATAAGTATGCTAGAGATTATAATAATATGGTGAAAAGTCAACTTCTATTAATAAATAAAATCAGACCATATTGTAGAACACAAATTGGCTAGAATGGTTGTAACCATCTCTAAATAAAGAGATAATAGCTACACAAATTCACAAAATCTATTGTATAACCGTACAAGATAAAATTCTTAGGATATTATGTCACAGGTATTGAGAGGTCAAATGTAGATTTCCGTGTAAAATTATTCTTCCCTTTCTTCTAGTTGTTCAACATATACAAGGAGTAAAAGTATGTCCCTTTGTTCTTCTCAAGCTTATGGTGGAACTAGGAATATTATGTTAGATTATTAATTGATTCTATAAATATTTGGTCAATTGTAGCCTAATACAGAACCTCTTTCACGGAGGAAACATTTTGTGTATGTGTTGATCTACCCCCTATCTGTTGGAAGATTTCTAAACATTTCATAGGGGCCAACTTGTGAATTTTTCTTCATGGCTAGCCAAATTACTATAAAGAGGAATGAAATGGAGTTATTTGAACTTTTACATCCATAGGAATTCATATTCAACATGTCACCAATGTGTTTTTCCCAGTTGTAGATTTTGTCATCATGATCACTTGACCAATTTCTTCTAGCATAGTGAGTTAATGTTAGAGACTCTCCCTATTCATGCAAAATGACAATGGTAGCATGTCCTTTTGAATGGAGGTTTATTTTAATGAGTTTCGTTTAACATATTTATTAATTGGAAAATCAAAATCTCAATTCCTATTTTGATGTTAACATTTTATTTTGAATGGCATAATAGATATAATGCATATCTAAAAAATTATTTGTTCACATTGTGCTATAGAATTGTCAAAAAATAACAAAAAACATAACACTATTACTGAATCTAACAAAATTAATGGAGAAGTAATATTTATACTATCTTGCCATTTTGTTGTGTTTTGTTTTCTTTGAATATCATTGCTAAATAAAGAAATGAGATTGCATACACATTTTATATAATGTGATTAGAATAAATATCTATAATAATTGAAATAAACTAAAGTA
This sequence comes from Pinus taeda, assembly GCA_000404065.3. NCBI lineage: Eukaryota > Viridiplantae > Streptophyta > Pinopsida > Pinales > Pinaceae > Pinus > Pinus taeda. The sequence goes on along the minus strand of APFE031645791.1, from coordinate 4,808 downwards.
GCAAAACAACAACCCTTCATCTTATATTGGGCTCAAAATTGAACATTTAATTTAATGTTCACTAGGAAAGAATTAGAAATAAGAAAAAAAGTGAGATATCAAAAGATTAATTTAACAATATATATTTAACCCAATAATATAAATATGAATAAATAGAAATCAAATAGAAAATATTTATTATTCATATTGCATATAATATTGAAAATAAGAGAAAACCATATACAAAATACACAATTTATACATTTAGAAATTTTATAATTTTGAAATAAATAAAAGTAAATTTAGAAAAACTTATCTAAATTTGGTTTATTTTAGTGCGTGGAAGGATAGAATACAAAAAATATAATTATTTATAAAACTAAATTGTAAAGAAACAATAGCTTAAAGGAACTTAAGACACTAATATTAAGACCTTAAATGGTCCACAAAAATGTACACCATTATTGTATCATGTAATTGGTGAAATATAAGTATTAGTCAAGCTCATTACCATATGTTGACTCTAATGATCTTGACTCACCAAAAGTGTTTTGTGGGTCAATATCAGTAATAAAAATATTATCTCCAAAATTCTCAACATTTCTTATATTCCTTTCTTATGGGATTGAATTTGGAATTATAGTTTATTCATATTTATCTTCACTATGTTAGGCCACTTTAAATACATAAAAGCTATAGTTTTAATGTTATAGTTAATGTGTTCGATATTAAAATTGATGTGTGTTGTAACATTTCAAGAGTTGCAATGTCTTGATCTTGAAGCATATTATGGGTCATAGTTTTTAGAATTCATTGTGTTAAAGATCATAATGCAATATGGTTTAATCAATTTTAGAGTTAGTCCCTTGAGAATAATCAAGTGATCAATGTCATTTTTTCTTATGGGAATAGTGGTTAGATGTTGCATTATGGAAGAGTTTGTATTTCTCTAAGAGTATCAATGATCATAATAAATTACCGGTATGTGTCATATCAATGATGTGACATTCATAATGGTTTTTGGATAAGGAAAACATATTGTATAAGATATTATAGTTGACATAGTGGTCAAATGTTACTTTAAATAAGGGAAACAATTTGTGGAGGTTAACATATAGTGCAATATATAGAAGTATCTAATAATCATTATAATTAGGGAATTTATAAATACATATATTAATATATATTTTGTTGAATTGAGGTTTTTGTGATCCAGAACATTTTAAAAAAGAGTTTGAGCGTAAACCACATGTAGAACACCTTGTAGAACACCTTTGTTCGCAAGTTTCTTAAAATATATATTTTCTCAAATCAAAATATTTTTGGGAAACCCAATTAGTGTTTCCTTATAATTGTCCTCATTGTTTTAATCCAATAACTTATTAGTTGTATTTTAAAAAACCCTTAATGATTTAGTAGCTGGGGTTTTGGAGGCTACTAGAGTTTTCCAAAGCTCTTGGAAATATTGAAAAATTAGATTATCTGAAATTTTGAAGTAAATATTTTGTTTCTATTATTTCTCATTTCAAATTCCTTAAAAAAAATATAAACTAAATATTTCTTAAATACTAATATAAATAATGATTAGTTCATATAACTTTATTTATTAATAAAAACAATTATTTTAGTAGTGGCAAATGTTATTAAACCATATGAATTCTAATAAAGATTTTTGTTATCAAACATCAAATTATATTTTGACAATTTTATTATTTAAGAAAATAAATTGTACTAACTTTCCTTGCATGTTGATAATTCTATGAATTCATTAACTTTGCCTATTTTCCAAACAATTTAAAAAAAAACAATTTACACATCATTTTTTTAAATTTCACCCTTACCTTTTTAGTTTTGAAATTCTATCTTTCATATAAAAAAACCAAGTAACTGTTTGGTCTTTCTAACTTTGAAACTGCCAAACTTTTACTTAAAAGCAATTAATGGTTTCCTTTAACATTTAACTTCTAATATTTAACATTTAACTTCTAACTTCTAATATCTTAGTTTGGCATTAACCATTCGGTTTTTGAAATTGCCAACCTTTTACTTCAAAAGATATTAACGGGTTGTTTCTTTTACTTTTTATAAAAAGGGATAATTTATTGGTTAGCTTTTTTTTCAAATTTAACTGTTAACTTTTCTTTTGTGGATGGGACTTTCAACAATGGAAACAATGGAATTAATATTCGGCTTCTACAATTTAGTTAATTTTTTTGCCTTTTTTCCTTTAGTTAAATTTAGTTAATAGAGGGATTCGGGCGATTCTTTTGATGGTGGAGCTTTCCACAATGGAATTAATATTCGGCTTCTCAAATTTAGTTAACTTTTTGCTTTTTTGCTTCAGTTAAATTTAGTTAATAGAGGGATTCGAGCCATGGTCTTTTTCCATAGCGGTTTCCTTCATTCTTCAACGCGGGTTTCGCAATCGCAATCTCTCCTTGGCAATCAAGAATCTTAAATTCAACGGTTGTATTTGGTTAAGCGCTGATAGATGGATTCGAGCGATGGGAATTTTTTTTTTTCCTTGGGCCGATTTCGCAATGGCAATTTCTCCTCGACAATATGTGAAGATTAGAGATTCCAACCACTGTTGGTCATGAATGACGGAAACTATGGTCATGCCCAATTGTTTCAAGATAAGATTTCTTATTATATTGTACGAGGATGTTGGATGATTAGAGAAAATAAAAGTTAGCACGAGGATGTTCGAAGATTAGAGAAAATGAGTGGTAACAACGTGACGATGGTGTTTCCATTGGTAACACCAATGTTGTTGCCGTTGTATCTTTTTCAGAGTTAAGGAAGATAGCTTTGTTGGGAGAGTGTCACTGGAAAGCTGATCGTCACCTTGAATATCTCAAGGTTATGTGTTCGATCCACCCTCCGGGCCACGCTCATTGCACCTAAAACTTCACATTTCTAGTTCTAATCACACTAGAGGTAAGGATGCCATTTCTGTCGATTCGATTTATCTTTACACTCTTTAGTCATGGTTCTTTTTCGAGCCTTGTTTTAAAGTCTTCTTCATAATTTCTTTCCCAACTATGGATATCGTTTATGGATGATTTTGTTTTAAAGTCTTGTTTATAATTTTTTTTCCACAAATATGGATAAACGATATCGTTTATGGATAAAAAAATTTTCCCATTTGAAGCCATGCCTGTTGTTCGAGCCTTGTTTTAAAGTATGGTTTATAATCTTTTCTTGCAACTATGCATTATGCATTTTTGTTTATGGATAATTTGAAATGATGAACACTGCAAATGTTTGAAATGTTGAGCACTTGTTTATAGTTATTTTCTACAATTTTGGAAAGCACTTATTGATACTTTTCTTGTTCAACACATATGAAAAGTCTGAATACTTCCTCATCAAGATTCGTCTGTCCTCACACTCAATTACAATTATTCTTCGCCCCAACCAATTAAATTTGCTTCTGAAATATAAACAGAAATAACAGCAAAACCTGAATAGCTACAGAGCGCTACGGGTACATTGTCTTAATGTACCAATACATTAAAGAACAGCAGCACGCATAGTGCTGTTTTGTTAATCTTGCGTTTCGGCCACCCTAACCTAAAGTGATTTGGTCATTATAACCTGATTTGGTCAAATGACCAGGAAGATATTTGTAATTCCATTTGAGAACACATCAAGCCATATAATATGCGAGATTATAATAATAATATTATTATATAATATCGCTGATGATATTCCATCGTTATTATAATATTCTATTAACGAGGTAACGATGGAGTAAGGGGCTCAATATCTAGGGTTCGGGGTGAGGAATACGAGGTCTCTCGTCACGGGTAACGAGGGCTAATCTCTGGGTTGTTACGGTAATAAGAGTGAGATCCCTGCGCGCCCTAGGAAGTTGACTCTTGATGGGATTCAATAAGATAGAAAAATAGAGATTCTGTTCCTTTCTATACCGCCTGCATTAATGCATTCCTTTAGGTTTGTTAGCATACCCGCTGAGTAACCTGCCACCACATACCCGAGAAAAGGAAAAGGATGGCCCTATCACATAATACCCGTTTCTAGTTTCCTTTTTCTCTCTATAGATGTGATATAGATGTGATATGGTGACCAGTGATCAAATTTGAAGGGCAGGTCTTAATTTCATTTAGAAGGGCACACATCTAGATCACACTTCTATAATGAAAAGCATAAAAAAAAAAGCAATTCAATTGACAATAATAAATTATTTTCAAATTTCTTTTTATTTTTTCACAAACAAAAAGAGACTACTCTAACATATAGCATTTTAAATTTCTTTGTTTAATTTAAAAAGATATAAAAAAATTATTTTCTTACTTCTTGATTTATAAAATTGAAATCCATATTACATTTGGTAAAAAAGATGATTGACATATTGAAAAATAAAAAATAAAAACAAAAAAATTTGTTGTTAAATCTTTTCCACTTACATCTTATTATTCTCTTTTTACTCATTATTCTTCTATGTTCATTTCATTAACTAAACTTTTATGTTTAAAATAAGTTATTATGAGAGACAATTGATTGTAAATCACTTTACCCTTAACTTTATTGGCAATGAAATTGATAATCTTTCAATTTTTGTTCCCCTTAAATATCTTATATTGTGCTATTATTTAATCAATCTATGTATCACTTTGGTCTAGTTTCATGAATTAGAGTTTGGGATACATAATTCATTTGGGATACAATGTTAATGAAATTGATAATCTTTCAATGTTTGGTCCATTTAAATCTCTTATATTGTGCTATTATTAATTCAATCAATGTATCCCTTTGGTCCCCGTTCACCAATTAGACTTTGGGATATTATGTTTTAGAGCATA
>APFE031645789.1:0-15053 GCA_000404065.3 Pinus taeda | reverse complement strand
TTTCCCGGGGTCGTAACTTTGGCATATGATCTTCGTTTGACGCGTACGATAGCTCGTTAGAAAGATCTGTCCGAGAACTACCACTTTGGGAAGGGCAACATGGGTCCGACCCATGTTGCCCCCAAATTTCCCAAAAAGACGTTGTTTAGGGCCTCAAAATGGCTCTGGAAGTTCAGGACCCGAAAAACTGCTAAAAATAGTAAGTTGTGCTACAATTAAGGAAACTGAAAATGCTGAGAGAAACAATGATGTGGGTCCAGATGGACTTGGTATGTGGCCACCAATATCCACCTGGATCACGGTTGATGAGTTTTCATAACATCGAGGTTGTGACATGCATGCCACGAATCTAGGGGAAGCGACACTTGGTGGGAGGTGTTAGAATTGCTCCTTGCATGTAACCTCCAACTGCTAAACATAAATATATGAAACAAGGGATGTCTTTGCATGTTGCCTTGGGAGAAACAACCCATGCATGAAAGTCTATTTTTCTTAGTCCGAGAGGGAACCGGTCAACTCAGTTGCACATGCAAGAGACTACTCGACTGCTGGAGAAAAATGTGCATTTCTGGCTGGGAGCTGGGCTGGCTTCCCAGGAGATTTGCATAATTTCTGGGCTGAGCAGCTGAATGCTGCCCAGATTTGCACAAATTCATGGCTGAGCAACCTTGTTGGGGAAATTTGTGCAAATCCTGCTGGGAGTGTTGGCAGGCAAGATTGTGCAATCCTGGAGACCAGCAAGCTGTCAGAGAGGATTGCGCAATTCCTAGAGGGAAGGCTAGTTGCCCTCTAGAAATGCACAATTTTCAAGGGGAAGCTGCTCAGCCTGCAGCTGGACCAAGTCCGGGTGAGCAGCCTGTGAGGGGAATGGATCAACTATGATCGACATGTCGCCTTTGTGCAAGAAAAACACATGAAGCTTGAGTACTTGACGAAGCAAGACAAAGTGCTATGTAAGGTTGGTAGGGAGGCTCCAAAACAGGCTAAGGCAAAATTTTGGAGGGTGGTTGTAGCCGCTACAACAAATCCTTACATATTAAATGGTATTGTAATCTTCATCTATGTTAGCCTTTCTTCAAGTATTTACATGATCTTCCGTTTAGTTGCACTTAAACAAACAATATGGATTGTTTTTAATCAGTTAATAGAACCCTTGTTTTCTATTTAATTACGTCATATGACGTTCCCTTTGAGAAAGACTCCATTGGTGCCACCTTGCACCACTCTGCACCTTCAGATTCAACCAATAGATTCGAGAGATAACAGAAAGGCACTTGTCTTTATGAAATGATGTCTACCTTCCCAGAATCTCCCAATCCAGGATTGGGGGTTGGTGGGTTTCCACTAATGTTTTTGGGGTTAGGTGCATCGGGGTGCTACCAAAATAAATTGTTACATGTGACTCCTTATAGATAGAGCAGAGATCTCCCCCTTAACTTGAATCCACACTCTTTTGAGTTTCCTTTGAATTAATCGCACTTACCTTTTCCCCGCATGGGTGGTTCAATCCCCCTCGCTAACATTTCGTAGTGTTTTTCATGTCCTTTGAGAAGATTTCCATGTGGAGAATCAACACCATCAATGTCTAGTACATAAGGTAGGGAAAAACTTTAATCCCATGGAAATCACATTGAACCCAGGAATCGAATGTGGGACTTATGTTAGGATTTTATTTGTTGATTTTCTTATTTTTGTAGAGTTTAATGCTAGGGTTTAGTTTGTTTATTTTCTCTTTTTTTGCAGAGTTAGATGTACAAAGGAAGGAGGGATGAGGTTCTAATAAGTAATGTCCTCGGACACGAATTTGTTATAAGTGTGAAGGTTAAGGGTTCTAAGACGAAATGGCTATTGAAGTCCATAGAAATGTTGAAGCAACTGGAACAGATCGTATCGTGTGGCGCTAGGCTGCGATTTAGAGAACCACCATTACTTTTTTGTTTAACCGTTTATTTAAATGCGACTTTGGGTTATGAGATTTCTTTCTTTTACGACTTTTCCTATTTTTGAAGTTGTACTGCTATTATTTTGCAGGGAAACTTTGTTGGTAAGGAATTCTAGGAGGAATGAGAGCAACCAACTCCACTTCTTTGCTTCTTCATTTCTCATATATACTCGACCAACTGCTAGAGCCAATATGGCTATTCTTTCCCCAAAACCTACGTTTATTTCCACTACACATCTAGCATGCCTTTGGTCTGTGTCCTTCATTAAACAAATCAAATTCTCACCATTGATTCCTCATACACCATTAAATCTCGACTTCCCCTCTTCTTTTTCTAGCTTACATCTTGACACTGCTCCTCCTTGCACAAGTTTAAGCTATGAGGCATAAGGTATTTTTTCATATAGGAGAATTTAGATCTAATAAGAAAAGTGTGATACTCTATTCTAATTTTCTCTATAAATGTCATTGCAAGTGTGCCCTAAATGTTGGCAATTTCATGGTTAATGTAGTATAAGCTAAATGGAAATTTATAGTCTTCTATACAAGATCAAGAAAGCTATGGCCAATAGCCAACACCATGGAGCAAGACATGTTCACCAATTCCATAGTTGCTACCAAATCTCTCTAAGTGTTGGAGTTGTTTTCTCAATAGACTTGTTTTTACTGCTCTTGAAGTAATGAAAGCCACCACTGTTTCATATAGGGGTATTTAGATCTTATAAGAAAAATGTGGTACTCATTTATAGTTTTCTCTATAAATGTGATGGCATGTGTGCCCTGAATTTTGGCAATTTCATGGTTAATGTAGTATAAGCTAAATGAAAATTTACTTTTTTCTATACAAGATCAAGAAATTTATGCCCAGTAGACAACACCATAGAGCAAGACATGTTCGCCAATTGCACAACAACTACCAAATCTCTCTCAGTGCCAGATGTGTTTTAACTATCTACACAAATGAAAAGCGGTCAACATCATACTAACTGTTGAAATATAAATTAGCCTCTTTTAAGGCACCTAGAAATACAACGAAAACTTAGTATATTAAACAATCTTTAATCAGTTGAGGACCCACAAAGGAAAAATCATACTCAGTGAGTATGAAATCAAATCAACATAAAATGGTTAATGACATCCATATAAAACCCTCTCAATATGGAAGTAGGATTTGTACAAAAGCTATGTTCATTATAGTGCAATGTTAAGATTCTTCGGGTTGGTAAGAAGAGTACCTAAAGAAAAGATAACATAGAAAAACATATTTTGACATAGCAATGGAAACAAGGAGATGATAAGATATAAAATAAAGAAAAGTCTATGCTTGATTTCCAGGCAAGGAGAAGCTGATGGTGCAGTGAATGTGATGTTGTGATGCGTTGTATATCAGGAAGGAGAAAAATTAATAAAGGATGAAGATTTGAATAGTTTATATAGCACGTTGAGTTTGGCCTCTAAACAAGTAGTTATATGAAAGTTGTTTTACAATTTTAAAGACAAGGATTGACAATAGACAAGGAAAAAAATAATAAAGCTTGAAAATCTAAATTGTTTAAAGTTTACATAGCTTGTTGGATGGATAATTTTTATTAAAATTTCTATGTTGTAAGTAGCATCAGATAAAAAGAAATTACAATTCCCCTAGTTTGTAAATTAAGTTAATATAACAACGAATGAAAATAAAATCATGCATTTATTTAACATGAATAATCTAATATTTTCTTCCTTAAAGAATGTGATTTCTTCGTTATGGAAGTCTAGATGTGGTTGGTTTTTTCCAACATGAAAATATTTGTGATGAAGGGTCACCGAAATCCATTGACGGGATTAAACCATATTGGATTTGTTTATGATAGTTAAGTTCAAAATGGATTATATGTAGCAGGAACCTTAATTTAGAAATCCTCAGTTTAAGAGACCTCAAAACCAACAAAGCCCAAGAGAAGACAAGAATCAGTAGTCTTATCCTTCGGTGAGACCTCCTTTTCAACAGAACTTGGTTGATGAAGAAGATGAGCCTGAGATTCCTGAAGAATCCATCCATTGTCTTGATGAAGAAATGTTAGGGATTTTCTTGACTAAGGAAGAACATGATGAGTCCAGTTTGACCAAACAAGGAGAGGAGTCTTTAGATTATTTAAAGGGTTATCAACATGCTATCTTTGAAATGCAAAAACAATACAATCTCAGGAATAGAAATGTGCCAATTATTACAAACAAAACATAGCCCAAGAAGGATGCTTCAAAGGCTATTGAAGCCAAGAGGGACAACCCAAAGGCTGCTGAAGGTAAAAATGATGCTCCACTTGGTAAAAAGGACATTCAACCTTCGTCTCCTACTAAAGAAATTGAGAAATCTGTTTATGTTTTTAACCTTGAGAATGAAATTGCAAAAATCAAAATATCAACCCCGTTTAGTGAAATTATCAAGGTAGATAAATATAGAAGTAAGATTGTAGAGATGCTTAATTCACAACCAGGAGCTGCTGATATCTTAAATATTCAAGAAGATAATCCTACTATATACTTGGGTCCAAGACTTGAAGATGATCAGAATGAAGAATTTCCCCCTTTCTATGTAAGCATTAGTATTCATGATATGACCTTACATAATGCTATGTTGGATTCGAGGGCCTCTCATAATCTTATGCCCAAGGTAATCATGGAAAGGTTAGGATTACAGGTAACAAGACCATATAAGGATTTATTCTCTTTTGATTCAAAAAGAGTCCAATGCATTGGTTTGATTAAAGATGTTGTTGTTGGTCTAACACAAATCCAAGCAAAGACAATTGTCATGGACATTGTCGTGGCTGACATTCCGCCAAAATTTGGGATGCTGCTGTAAAGATCGTGGGCAGCAAAAAGCAAAGGCACAATGCAGATGGACCTTACCAATGCTACCATCCCTGTTTTTTGTGAGCAAAGGAGATTATATCGGGAGACCAGAATGGCCTATATGCTAAGAAGCAAAGACAAACCTCAAAATTTTCCTATTTATTCATTTGATACTGAACTTGGATTGGACATGCTTTTCAATGAGTCAGTTGATAGTGGATTGGAGGAGATGCTTTGAGAAAATCAGCACCCAGAAAATCAGTAAGAAGATGAGAAAGAAACAAAGAGATGGTGGTCATTGTACTTTGATGGATCAGCAAGAAAGGAAGGGGCGGGAGCTGGAATTTAGATCACAAGCCCAAGTGACGCAAGTTTTATTCTTACAAAATAAACTTTGATTGCACAAATAATATGGCTGAATACGAATCTCTGATTTTGGGCTTAGAATTCTTGTTAAAGATGAAGGCTAGAAACATTTCTGCTTTTGGAGATTCTGAATTAGTGATTAAACAAGTGGAAGGTGCTTATCAAACAAAGGATGTAAGGATGAGAGCATACAGAAATCTAGTATTAGATATGTTGGAAAATTTTCAAGCATATTCTTTCACTATCAAAACTAGAGACCAAAATTCTATTGCAGATTCCCTTGTTGTTTCTGCCAGTCTGTTTGTCATTCCTATTCATTCTTCTGAAAAGTATGAGGTGGAGGTTCGTCATCGACGAGCTATACCAGATAACATCACTAATTGGCAAGTCTTTGAAGATGATCAACAGGTAAAGAAATTCATTGAATTAAAGGAAGAATTTGAAAGCACTCAAGTGGATCAACAAAATATGTTTGTGGAGTCAAAGGAAAAGTCTGAAGTCCTACAATTAAAAGACAATTCAATACCTAAGGGTCTCATTCCTCTTGAGAAGTTGTTTGATCAAAATGATATGTTCAAAGCTCCAAAAAATGCAGGCTGATGAGGAGGAAGTAGAGAGATGCAATTTAGGGACTTCAGTTGTACCTAAGATGGTTAAAATCTCAAAGTTTCTTTCAGCTGATATGAAGGCCAAATATGTTGAGATGATGAAAAGGTTTATTGATGTTTTTGCATGGAGCTATGCTGATTTGAAACAATATGATTCTTATATTATTCAACATACTATTCCTATTAAAGAGAATGAGAAACCTTTCAAGCAAAAGTTAAGGAGAATTAATCCTCTTCTCATGCCTTTGATTGAAAAGGAAATTAAGAAACTCTTTGATGCCAAAATCAATGTTCTAATCAGATTCTCAAATTGGCTTGCAAATTTGGTTCCAGTTAGGAAGAAGAATGGAGAGATCAGAATTTATATAGACTTTAAAAATTTGAATAAGGCTTCATTGAAAGATAACTATCCTCTTCCCAAGATGGATTTAATTTTGCAAAATATTGTTGGATCACAAAGAATGTCTATGCTTGATGGTTTCTTAGGGTACAATTAGATTCTTGTGCATTCGAATGATCAAGATAAGACAACCTTCACAACGCCATGGGGTACATTCATGTACGCCAAGATGCCTTTTGGTCTCATGAATGCAGGGGCCACTTTTCGAAGAGCAATGGATATTGCCTTTGCTGAAGAAGGATAAATCAATGGTTGTTTATCTTGATGACATCACAGTTTTTTCAAAGAGAGAAGAAGATCATTTGAAGCATCTTGAAGAATTCTGTTGAAATGTAGAAGGTTTGGTATTTCTCTTAATCCCACTAAAATTATCTTTGCTTTAACATCAGGCAAGCTACATGGTCATATTATATCTGAAGAAGGAATTAGGATTTATCCTACTAGAGTTAATGCAATTCAAAAGCTAGATCTGCCAAGAAGTAGGAAAGAGATCCAATCTTTTCTTGGAAAGGTGAATTTTGTTAGGCGCTTCATTCCCAATTTTGCTGAGATATTCAAGAATACACCAAGGATGTTGAAGAAAGGAGTGGACTTTAAGTGGACAGCTGAAGCAAAGAAATCTTTTGAGGAAATCGAGAAGGCACTTACACGAGCATCGGTACTTATCAGTCCAGATTTTACCAAGGAATTTCTTATTTTTACATTTGCTTCTAAAGATACAATTGCTGGAGTGGACTTTAAGTGGACAACTGAAGCAAATAAATCTTTTGAGGAAATCAAGAAGGCACTTACACGAGCACCGGTACTTATCAGTTCAGATTTTACCAAGGAATTTCTTATTTTTACATTTGCTTCTGAAGATACAATTGCTGGAGTTTTGCTGCAAAAAGGAAATCAAGGTACAGAACAACCTATTTCTTTCTTTAGAAGGACATTAGCAAATGTTGAATTGAAGTACAATATTCTAGAAAAGCAAGCTTTTGCCTTGGTGAAAGCTATAAAAGATTTCAGAATCTATGTTTTTCATTCTCATATTGTCGCTTATGTTCCAAGTGCTGTAATTAAAGATATCTTAACACAAGGAGATCCAGAAAGAAAAAGGGGCAAATGGTTAGCAAAATTGCTAGAGTATGACATTGACATCAAACCTACCAAATTGGTGAAGGGTCAAGGCTTGGCAAAGCTAATGACTTAGTCAAATTTGGACTGTCTTGACATAAATTTGAATGTAGAAATCTTAGAAATTTCTAAAAACGAGGAAGAATTAGTCCAAATCAATGTGAAATTCTTGGTTTCAGAATGGTACAAGGATGTGGCTTTTGTTCTACAACATAATAAATCCCCTGCCAATTTAGCAAAGTCCAAAGCAAGGTTTGTCAAGCTGAAATCTTTAAGATATTTTGTATATGACCAAAATTTGATTTCGAAAGATGTAGGAGGGATTTTGTTAAACTGTCTCCTTGAAGAAGAAGTTGATAAGGTGATTGAATAATTTCATAAGGGGGATTGTGGAGGACACCATTATTGGAAAGCTACTGCAAATAAGATCCTAAGAGCTGGATATTTTTGGTCAACTATGTTCAGAGACATTTACAAAAGGGTAGCAACATGTCATGAATGTGAAATATTTGAAGGAAAGAGGAAGCTTGTGCCTTTGCCTTTGGTTCCTATATATGTTGAGGCACCTTTCCAGCAATGGGGATTGGATTTTATTGGAGAAATTCATCCTCCTTCATCAAGACAACATCGCTGGATTCTCACAGCCATGAATTATTTCACCAAATGGATAGAGGCGATTCCAACAAGGCAAGCTAATGATTAAGTAATTATTTCTTTTCTAGAGAATAATATATTGTCTAGATTTGGCTGCCTAATGAAGATTATAACTGACAATGCTCAAGCTTTTAAGTCCAAGAAAATGATTAATTTTTGTCACCAATATCACATTACTCTTGGACATTCTATTGCTTATTATCCGCAAGGAAATGGCCTTGCTAAATCATCAAACAAAAGCATTGTAAGGATCATTAAAAAGGTGTTGCAAGAAAACAAGAAAGCTTGGCATTTGAAATTGAAGTATGCCTTGTGGGCTGATAGGATTTGTACAAAGAGATCTATTGGCACTTCGCCATATGAATTAGTGTAAGGTGCTAAAGCTGTATTTCCAACATCACTTGGGGTACCTGTAATGAAACTAATTCAAGGACTAGAAGAGGAACCAAATGCTATACAAAGGAGAATCAATCAGTTGATAGCCTTGCAGGAGAAGAGAAATGAAGTGTATGACAATCATCAACATAGTCAGGATAGAATCAAGAATACATTTGATAAAAAGATCAAAGAAGTTAGTTTTCAGATCCATGACAAAGTGCTGAAATGGGAGGCCAGAATAGAAGAAAAGGGCAAGCACGATAAGTTTGAGAATTTGTGGAAATGTCCTTATCAGATTGCTGCTTTCCATGGAAACAACACTTACATTCTATAGTGAATTGATGGAGAACCATATGCTAGAGGACCTATTAATGGCAGGTTCCTAAAAAATTATCATTGTTGAAGTACTATCAGTATTTCATAACATTGTATATATTCGTTTTATCAATTTTTCTTTTTTGCTAATACTGACAAGCTGAAATAGAAGGCTTAAGCCCACGGTGAAGGCCCAAGAAGCTTAAAGGGGATGCTTGTCAAATAAATTTTTGTTTATCATAAGAGGATGAAGCACTGGACCTGTGAGTTCTTAGTGTACGAAAAGGGCACACTATCCCAAGTGGAGTCACTATTATCACTTAAGAAAAAACTTCTAAATTCTGAACATCAGTTTGATTCCAAAGGATTGATGCTAGTCTTGGTCTAGTCTTTCCATGGTTTGTTTTAGAGTCTAAAATCTAGAAGAGAGTCTTGTTGGTATTGTCAAATAGGGTCAACACTCTGTTTTTTCCTATCAGTAGTCCCACATCACACATAAATTTCCATGTGTCAAACTTGTGCCAAGGTTTTCGTAGCTCAAAACCCAGTCTAGGAGTTTTCATAGCACAAAAACCAGCCTAGGAGTTTTCGTAGCGCAAAACCCAATCTAGGAGTTTTCGTAGCGCAAAACCCAGAATTTGCACTGGCTACTCTATGAAATCGGGGATTCATGCAGATCTGTGTCAAATCTCACCTAGCTATCCAATCTATGAGAATCCGTTAATATTACATCATCAAATGTTAGTGCATACACCATGCCTATCACATGCAACCACTTATTCTCATCATTAGGTTCGTTAGGTGTCTTGGTACGCTAGAGTTTCAAGTTTCAAAAAAGGGTCCAACTGTTTTCAGTTATGATTATGTTTGGGTTCATGCATGAAAAGCAAATTGACAGGCATTTAATCAGAATTCTTTGAATTTCAAGCGAGGTAGCTTCCCTTTCCATTTCAAGCGAGGTAGTAATCGAGATTAAGATGGTGCAAGCTCTTTCAATTTTTATTTTGCAGGAATCACATGGAGATGTCTACAAAAAAGAAGGATCATAGGTCAGATAGGTGTCTGAGGAATGAGCCTAAAGACTTAGATGTTCTCCTAAAGAACAGTGAAGTTGAACAAGCTTTCAAACAGGTTGGCTGTGGAGATTTTGTAAAAAACTTCAAGGAGGCCACATGCAAGTCACCAAAGAATTTGCTTTCAATTTCACAGGATTTAATTCGAAGGTTGGACTATTTGAATTACCAATCTCTCCAGAGGTTATATCTGTAGTCACTGAAATTCCAAGGGGACAGGAGAGGTGGTTTAAAAACTTCAAGTTTGATATGACTCGTTGAAAGGAATTCTTAAAGCCAGAGTTTGTTGATTCAAACTTAAACAAGTCAATGCCCAGGAGTTTTGTCAAGGATTCATACGCTAATTTGGTTACCTGCATACAGAGATATTTTACCTATGAGGGTAGGTATCATAAGGTGTATTCCTATCACTTCAAACTTTTGCTTCATTTCACTGGAAAGATATCTCTGGATTTTCCTTTCTATTTGTTTCGTAGCCTAGGCAAAATGTGTGACAAGGTTCAGTTGAAGAAGGAAGCCTATGAGACCTCGTTGTTTCATCATGGTTTAGTCAAATTGATCGTTTTGCATGAGCTCCAGAAAATAGATAGGGAGTGGTCCATTTTCTTGTTTATGTCTGGCTTCAAGAATGAAACTGGTCTCAGCCCTCAGGCTACAAGGATTTCTTCACCAGCAGTTGGTCATCGTGAAGAAACAAGATCAAGAAGATTCGTGAAATTGAAAACCAGGAAGTAGGTGAAGGAGCCCATGAGACCACTAGTAATTCAAGGCACACCTCAGCAGTCATGGAAAAATAAGGTTCAGATCAAAGAAGGTGTACAAGAGCAATCCACAGGTGAAACAGTGCAAAGAAGAGTAACCAAGAGCCAGCTAGCTAAAGAAAAAGGTAAGACAATGATTATTGAGGGGAGCCCAGCTTCAAAAGGAAGTTTGAATGATTTTCTTCAAGCTATTGACATTGAAGAATTTCCTTTGGTCTGAGCAGACTTAATGGAAGCAAGTAAAGGCAAAACCAAAAAAGTCGAAACCTCTAAAAAAATCAAATTTGATGATCAGGCTTCTGAATTTGTTTTTAAGCCAAGAAGACCCTTGACAAGGCGTTCAAAAGAGATACAAGAGGCACAGCTAGAAGCAAGTGAGATAGGGGAGGTAGCAAAATTACATGAAAGACCCGTGGTTTCATTAGAAACATCATCACAATTGCACAAAAATGACAGAGGTAAGGAAATTATGTCTCAAAAAGAGGAATGTAGTTTTGAAGAGTTGAAGAAGAAACTGGAGCTGGAAAATCTTGAAATTGCCAAACTAAGAAAAACCTCAAGGAAACATGCAATCAAGGAAGTTTATTTTAACAAAATGGAGGCTTTGTGGGAAGATAAAAAAAATTCAATTCCCGAAGTGGTTAGATTTCATGCTCAATACTTCACCTAGACAGTCCCTGCAATAAAAGAAGAAAGATAAATCAGAAAAGTCAATGCAAAATTAAGAGCTGGAATCTGAATTATGAAGAAGAAAATCGAAGATCTGAAGATACAGCTGAACCAGCCTGAAGCACATCCTCAGCTAAGAAAAACTACATAGCAAGTAAGGCTAAATCCTAAATTTTGATGTGCACCACCTTTTGAAGTTTACTTTGCAGAATGGTAGCAGTTTATTCAGTTTTGAACAGCTTCATGGCATATGGAAGAGCCATTTCAAAGGAAAGAAAACTCAAGGAAGTTAATTTTTGGCATAAAACTGTGTTTTTGAAATCACACTGCAGTTTCGTAGCACGCTACGAAACTGCTGTAGCTACATATAATGATTTTGTGGGCTAATTTTGAGAAGAAAAAGGAAATCTTTTTGAAGATGGGCATCTGAAAAGGATTACTTACAGGGTATAAACATGAAGCAAGGGAAAAACATGTTGAAAAGTGTGCAACAAGAAATGCTTGTTGAGAATGCAACAAGATGATGGAGCTTAGTGAAAAGAGTCGCCTTCACTAAGTGGGCCCGCAGGCTATTTTTGGCGCAAGTCTATTTTTAGACATATGGATCATGGCGTGAGTTTGCAGGATGCTATTGTGGATGATTGGTCATGTTGGTAAAAATAGATGGACTTCTATTTTTAGACATATGGGCAGAGTCTATTTTTAGACTGCCAGGCTAAAAATAGAAAAGTCAAATATTATTATCTCGCAATAATATTTGGACTATAAACTTAATCTTATTCTCTTGGAGCACTTCAGTTCGAGCTACGGATGTGGCACATGCAATTACATGAAGGAAATACGTGGTTCTTATGGGTTAGTTGAATATTTGCATGCATGACTTCAATTAGAACTCAAGTGAGTTGAGTTTAGTGGACTGGAGGTGCAGTTGATGGAGTTGTGTTCAGTTTAGCTTTGTTAAACTGGTTGTATTTAGTCTAACTGGAAAATAGACTAGAGATGAGTTGGATGAATTAGTTATTAATTAATTCACAAGTTATTAACTCATAATACAACTAATGAATACATCAGTTAACTCAGTTGCATGTCAGTGCATGTTCAGTTCAGCAGGGACAGGTGTTAGAGGATCAGATTGCTATCAGTTGTGACTATAGTTGTGCATGATGATTTGCACAATCAGAGGGATTGAGTAATGCCAATGAGGATTGCGTGGTTCAGCCAAGGAAATATAAGTTTGCTTCATTCATTCATCAATATTCTCATGCAGGATTTCGTAGAAGAGGCAGGAAAGCAACGAAGGAGATTTGAGCCAGTGATTGATTCAGATCTGAGCTAGTTTGTGTGTAACAGAGGTGGAGATACTTGTGAGAAGTATTATGTTGTGTAATGTTACCTGACTCAATCATTAATATACAGATATTTGGGGTTTTTAACGAGATGCTTTCCCCGGGATACATACTGTGTTAATGTGTGAATGCTCTTGATGTTTTATTGTTATTGATGCTGCTATATTGATGATCAACGTAGAGGAGCTTATGTATTGTGTATGTTTTCCGCAATAGTACATGATCAGGATAATCTCTGTTGGATATGTGTTAAATTATTCAAATTTCTACATGGTATCAGAGCTGGTTGATTTGTAGAAGAGATTTCTACAGGATATCAAAGCGAGGATTGATCATCAGATCTATTATTCAGGAAGTGACTATGTTTTATTTCTTCAGGCAGAGTATGTAATCGGGCCAGGTAGCCTTTGGATTCATCCTTTTTTAGAAGGTGAGATATCCGGTGAATGCCCATACAGTCGATCTCTGTACAAGAAATACTTCGTTCTCACGAATTTTAGATCGGAAGCAGTTGAGTTTTTTTGAGCTGGTGGAATGGCGCTCAAGGATATAACTCAGAAACATTAAGTGTGAGAATGGAGACAGTATGCCCCAGTATCTCATAAAGTTCATCCAATGCCGGGATGAGCTGGGAAGTGTGGGGGTGACTGTCGGATGATGAGGATGGTGAGTCTAGCTCTCCTTGGCCTTCCTAAGAGTTGGTATAGCTACCAGGACTCGGTGAATGGAAGGGAGAAATTGCCAAGATGGGAGAGAATTTGGTCGGATCTTGTGCAAGAGGAGATTAGACGACGCACCAGAGACAGTTCTTCATCTATGCATGATGAGGAGAACTGTGCCTTAGCGAGTAAGGCGAAGAAGGGGAAGGGTAAGGTTTCTCTTTCCAAATCCAGTTCTTCCAATGATGGGAAGAAGGTTGACAAGTCGAAGGTGAGATGCTTTCGTTGTCATGAGTTGGGCCATTATGCTACTAATTGCCCAAAGAAGAAGTCCAAGAAGGGATCCGAGGAAGGATCTGAAGGTGAGGCACTTGCTTCACAGTTTGAGTTGGATTTCACACTCTTCGCATGCATGGTTTCATCCATGATGGGAAGTGGTTGGTTTCTTGACAGTGGAGCTTCTTTCCACATGACCGGTGACAAAAGTTTGTTCAGTACTTTGGAGGAGAAAGATCTCCAAATACTCATAGGGATGGGTAATGATGAGAAGTATAGTGTCTCAGGTGTAGGCACGGTTATTTTTCAGAGGGAGCATGGAGCTCACCTTACCTTGACCGATGTCAAGTATGTACCAGGACTGAAGAGAAACTTGGTGTCAATTGCGATGCTGGAAGATAGAGGCTATGATGTAGTCTTCAGAGAGGGAAAGGTTTTCCTTAGACACATCATCACTAGACAAGTGAAGCAGATTGGTTCACGGGTCAAGAACCTGTATGCTCTTAAGGTTCAAGATGCATGCAAAGCCTTGAGCAGCAAGGCAACTGATGGAGACTTGGTGGTTGAGAGGGGGGGTATATTACCTCTCAACATGCAGAGCAGAAGAAGTCTCAGACAATTGGGGAGGATCCACGATTGGTGCAGCAGCTTCAGGAGGTTGTGGAGCAGCCACAACAAGGGAAGCTGAGAGGAGATCGAGTAGAGACATCTACTCATGCAGAGACCTCCAATAGGGGGAACTTCGAGCCAGGTGGGCTGAGGGATCACATGCAGCCATACCTCCAGGTAGGAGGTGGGGCGATATAGAGTGATAGTCCCCAAGGAGGAGGGGCAGGATCCTTGAGGTACCCAACCCCTTGGATGAGACCTTGCTACGGGAGCCCCGATGTGGAGTAGCAGGAACTGACTGATTGGGTAGAGATAGATGCGGATGGAGCGGCAGAGAGAGCGACAGTGCCGGGAATCCCAGGACAGCGCATAGCATGCAGGCTGCAGCAATGCGAGAGACACAAGTGTTTTGCACAGTGCTAGGTGGCACAGAGTGGTGTGCAATGGTGCGAGATGCATGAAGATGCTGCAGTAGCGCAGATGTCAGAGAGGGAGCACTTGTCAGCAGCAGGTAGAGCTTCAGCATCAGAGTATGTTTCTAGCCCAACAGGGAGGTCAGTTGGGAGGTGCAGTGCGGATGCAATGCCGAGAGATAGAACCAGCAGCAGCACGGATGCAATCAGAGATCAAGGTGACAGAGGCTAGAGCAGTCAGATACTGAAGAGCACAGAGATGCAGAGTTTTCAGTCGACAGAGGCAATAGAAGTCAAAGACTTTGATGATAGAACAAGTGGACCGACCAGATGTGTTGCATGCAGAACATTCAAGAGTTACAGGATCGGGTTTGAGAGGAAGCCTTTCTTGTTGAGAGGGAGTGTTGAAAAGTGTGCAACAAGAAATGCTTGTTGAGAATGCAACAAGATGATGGAGCTTAGTGGAAAGGAGTCGCCTTCACTAAGTGGGCCCGCAGGCTATTTTTGGCGCAAGTCTATTTTTAGACTATGTTTATTTTTAGACATATGGATCATGTCTATGGATTGCAGGTTGCTGTTTATGGATGATTGATCAGGTTGGAAAAATAGATGGACTTCTATTTTTGA
>APFE031645776.1:0-16948 GCA_000404065.3 Pinus taeda | reverse complement strand
ATTTTTTTTTTTAACTGAAACGGTTGTAGTTTTTATATATTGCAAAAAGAAAAATGGGTCTTTGCCATAGCGATACATCAATTTCACAGCTTTTGGAAGGATTTTTCCCCGTTTACAATTAAACTCCCTTTCATGAGAGTGCATCCGATATTCGCCATCCGATCTGCTTCACTGTTGGAGGTTTTGAGGATATGATAAAACTTGTGTGAGTCGAAGTCTTGTAAGACTCTCTTCTATCTACCCAAAATTTTGTTGAGACCAGCGTTGTTGAAGAGTTCCCCCTTGATTAATTTTTTGATTAAAATTTCTGAATCTCCGTAGACTTGGATATCTTTAGCACCTTTCTCTCTGGCAATAAGACAGGCTTTGAGCAGCCCAAGGATCTCAGCTTGATTGTTCGTTTTCAGGCCAAGGCCCCATGCAAATGTATCTTTAAAAGACACATCTGTGGAGTAGATGACCCCACCAGCGCCTCCTGCTCCGAGGTTCCCTTTGGACGCCCCATCGAAGAATATAGTAGTTAATTTTTAGGCCCTCCACCAATTTTGGAAGATGTCATCTGGCTCTCTTTTTCACCACTCCGGATTAGCTTTCTGAGGGGGCAAAAGGTACTTACGGGGATATGGCTCTAGGGCCAGCCACCTCTTTTCTTCCGGCGTAAGCAGAGGGTCTTCTTTGTGATACTGTTGTTGGGCCGCTTCCAAGAGCAGAGACTTAGCTTTTACAGCAACTTGAATCGAAGAATGTTGTATATCTTTGAAAATCTGTTGATTACGGGCCAACCAAAGTTGCCAGCAAACAAATTTGGGGAGCACTCTCCATACTTTGCGCCAGAAATACTTATGAGGGATGCATTGTGGGTAGCAGGCACTCCATGAAGCAAAGAGGTCCGGGACTGATATTTGAGAAGGGAGGGAGATCTGAAAATCTTGAAGTATAAGTCCCCACACCTCTTTGGCGAAGAGACACTCCAGGAAAAGGTGCTGGGAAGTTTCTAGATTACTTCTACAAAGCACGCATCTATGAGGCGCTTCGATCTTCCTTTTTACAAGGTTGTCTCCCGTTAAGAGTTTATTGTGAGTCAGAGTCCAGAAGAAAAAATTAACTTTTGGAAGAGCTAGCGGCTCCCAGACCTGTTTCCAAAAGGAGGGTGGATGATTACTGTTCTTAGAGCCCTGAAGAGCTATATAGCCCTCGGCTGCTAAGTAAGTTCCTGTCAGACCCTAGCCCCAACTGTCCCTCATATTTCTATTGACCGGCATGGCATCTTCAAGCAGTTCCTCAATCATGTTCTGTTGGTCACTTAAACACACAGGGACGTTGTGTAGATCCCAGCTTACCCAATCACCATGACTGTCCCAGTTTGACAAATCGTAAATGTTGTTTATACCTGCTCTTTCTAACCAGTCTCTGAGCTCAACAATTTCTTCGTTTTCTGCCAGTGGATCACGCCCCATTATGTGATATTTCCACAAATGTGTGCGTTTTCCATTGCCAGGGATTCTGTACAAGTGTTTTTTGAAAAATTTACTGCTTTTGTAGGAGAGCCTCCAGACCTGCGTGCAAGATACAGAGCTATCAAATTGCATATTCCTGAGGGCAGCCTTGTCTGCGTATTTTGACCGAAAAGTGATGCTGACAAGGTGTGTGGGGTCATGAATCATTTTCCACAGGAGCTTGCCTCCTAGCACTGAATTAACAAAGGAGGGGTCACAAATTTGCAGTCCGCCCTCAGCAATCGGCCTCTTGACCAAGTCCCAGTTAACTAAATGCTTTTTTTTCTCGCTGCCTTTCCCTCCTTGCCATAAGAAGTCCCTGAGAAGTGTAGAGATCTGATCCATTAAATTTTTGGGAGCCAAGAGGAAAGCTGCTTGATAGATGGGAAGGGCTGACAACTGAGATTTGATTAGGATGGTTTTTCCACCTTTAGTTAACGAGTGACCTCCCCATGCCGCGATTTTAGATTTGATTTTGCTGATGATATCATTTCGGAGTGACCTCTTATTCACTCTTAAGGTTATAGGGAGACCAAGATACCTTATCATGTCCCATTGAGCGTGTCCTTTGAACCCCAAGATCTTAGAAATGTTATTGATCTCTTGTTGGTCAGTGTTCGAACTGAAGATTTCACTTTTACTCTCATTAACAAGTGCGCCAGATACCCTACAGTAACATCTCAGAACAGAATCAAAGGCTTTTGCAATTCTGGAGGAAGCTTCTCCAAGGAGCAGGGAGTCATCCACAAAGAGAGCGTGATTCAGGGGGACTGATCCATTGGAAGGTTTGAGACCTGGGAGGGAGCCAACAATTCTTTCAACTGATAGTTTTCTACTGTGGGAATCCGCCATGAGGATGTATAGAAAGGGAGAGAGAGGGCATCCCTGCCGGATACCTCTCTGAGCTTGGAAGAAGTCAGATGGGCGACCATTGATAGGGGGAGCTATCCACAGGGAATCAATACATGCTTTTATGAGCTGAACAAATTGCTGTGAGAAACCAAAAGAGAGAGAAACCAAAAGAGAGCAGAACTTTGCAAAGGAACAAACAGTTAACTCTATCAAATGCATTTGCCATATCAAGTTTAATCAACATACCTTTCTCCCCTCGTTGTTTGCTTGTGTGGATGGTCTCCTATACTTGAATAACATTATCCATAATGTACCTGCCTTCCACGAATCCGCCTTGAGAACTGGAGATCAATCTTTTGAGCAGGGGCTTGATTCGATTAGCTAAGAGTTTGGCTATAATCTTATAAGATGCGTTACACAACAAAATAGGTCTAAATCTTGCAAAGGAGTCAGGGTTGGTTTCTTTAGGGATTAGAGCTAGATAGGTGGAGTTGGTTCCTCCTCCTATCTTAGCTTTTTTCATGAAACCTCTTATCATTTTAAGGAGATCAGCTTTGATAACTTCCCAGCAGAATTTGTAAAAATTGATTGTAAATCCATCAGGCCCAGGGGCCTTGTCAGCTTCCATGGACCAAATTACGTTGATGATTTTGTCCTCAGAAATGGGTTTGCAAAGCGCTATATTATCTTCAGAGTTAACGAGAAGAGGGATATTAGAGAGGAAGTCAGCAGTTTCCTCAGTGTTACCTTGGGTTCTATCATTGTATAAATTCTTGAAATGAATTTCAGCAACGTATTTAACCTGGTTGAAGCCTTTGTAGACTTGGCCCTTCTTAGTTTTGATTTTAGCTATATGATTCCGAGATAGTCTAGCTTTGTATTGTCGATGGAAAAAAGAGGTGTTCCGATCACCAGCCTTTAACCAGAGACTTCTGGATTTAAACCTCCATATTCTTCTTCAGCCTAGAAGGATTGATAAGTGGATCCTTGGGCTTTTACTTCCTTGTCCAAGAGCTCTTCTGTAATGTCTTTTTTTTCCATTTCTGTTTGCAGGGAGTGCAACATCTGAACTTCCTCTTTTCTTTGGTTGGTTGGAGTGGGGTCTGGCTTTTTTATCCATTCCTTCAATGCTTGTTTTGTGGCCTTCAACTTCTGTTCGCAGATATAGTTGGAGGAGCCTGAGGAGGACTTAGCCCAAGCGGCTTTAACAGTTTCCATGAAGCCCACTTTCTCGATCCAAAGGGGGCTGAAACGAAAAAGAATGGGCCCCAGATCTTCCTCATCTTCTAGAAGGAGTTGAATTGGCTTGTGATCTAAAGTCAATTTAGGAAAGATTTTTGTGATGATGATCTTTTTATTCATCATAATGGTGCTTTGAACCAAGAACCTATCTAGATGAGCAGAGATGTGATTGAACCCAACACGATTAATAGACCAAGTGTAAAGCCCACGGACTGGATTGAAGTCTAAAAGGTCCTAGCTCTGGGAGAGCTCCTCCACAAAGGCCAACATGGAGTCTCTGGTGCAGGAGCCACCCTTCTTCTCTTTTGGTTTCAAGACTATGTTAAGGTCTCCCGCTATGATAATGTTACTTGGGGAGTGATGCTCAAGAAAAATTGAAAGCGAATTCCAACATTCTCTTTTTTCAGAGTAATTTACAGGAACATATAGATTGAAGAGGAAATTGTTCAACTTACTAGCTTTATGCATGAGTTTTGTGAAGATCCAGTGCTGAGTTTCTTTAAAGCTGTGAAGCTGGAAGGTGCACTCTGACCAAAGAGTAGCCAGTCCTCCAGAAGTGCCCCTGGCGATGACTGCCTTACTTGTATTTTTATTCCACTTTGACTTACTGATATCTAGAAGGGCTTGCCCTTCAATCTTGGTCTCTTGGAGCATGAGGATGTCTGAGGGTTCTGTTTTTAGTAGGTCTTTGACTGCTTCTAGTTTAGAGGGGTTCCCTAATCCTCTGCAATTCCAAGAGACGAGCTTCATTATTTACTGAGAGGAGGGATGGGACCTCCCTTGGAAGGTCTTGGTCTGATATTTCGTCCGATGGACATTTCTATTGTGGCCTGACTTTCTTGGGTTTTGAGTCTTTCAGCCTCTTCTCTCATTTCTTTGCAGGATTTCCTTCCAACTCTTTTAGAGGGGCGCTCATAGGTTTCATCCTTCGATGATCCTGAGCTTTCTGTTGCTTTTCTCCTTGTAGCTTCTGCATAAAAGCGATTAGATGGGTTGCCTTGGGTGACTTTGATCTGCTTTGCTTTCTCTCATTCTTTGCTTGGTGGGGTGCTATCTACCTGCCCCAGATTGTCCTGCTATGTAGCTGTAGGGTTGGTCTGGGTGCTTGCTGTCCCTTTTACATTTGCTTCGTCTTCTTGGATGGGCTTAGAACTGCCTGGAATCCCCATTGTGTTTCCTTTGCCGACACCTTTTTTTGGGTGTGTTGTTTTTTGAACTAGATTCCATTGTTCCCCATTTTGTTTGTCTGGTTGATCTTCAACCCTTTTCTTGCAGTACTTGGTGAAGTGTCTGTGCTCATGACAGTGTCTATATTTGAAGGGTAGCTGTTCGTAGTCCAGTTCCTGGATATGCGTCCATCCGACTACTGTGAGCTTGATTGCTTCCGGTAACCCCTCCTCTAGGTCAACTTCAACGCATATGCGAGCACATGAGTACTGATCTTTTCTTGCAGCTTTGTCTATGTATTTTCCCAGTGCATTTCTGATGTTCTCAAGGGATTTTTGGTTCCAGCAGTGGAGAGGCAGATGGGGGAGTCTCACCCAAACTGGAACAGGAGAAGGGACATCCAAGGAAGGGTCAAAGTTTGGGGACCATTTATTCCAATACAATCCCTGTGGTCCCTTGAAGTATGGGCCATTCCTGAATATTAAGCTTCTATCTTCTGAGCTTTCGAACATAAAGACAAAGAATCCTTTTCCTACAAAGTAGCTTTTGACGCCCTCTTTGATCAGTGGGTTCCAGTTTCTTTGAGTCCAGCCTTCTACTGATTTAGGAGAAGGCCAGAGACCTGTGAATTGGCCAATGAGGCCTCTCTCTGGAAGATTCAAGGTTGCTTTGCATGTTTCTTCTCCAGGAAGGGCCAGTGAAGGGATATTTTCCATCTTCTTGATGAACTTCTGCTGAATCGTTGATGGGGCTCTCATCGAACGAGCATCGATCATTTCTCGGAATGCTAACACCTCAGGAGGCAGATTGGAGGAGACCCCAATGGATTCCATGATAAGGGCGCCTCAGGGCTGAGCGCAGGGGCACGACAGCCATAAGGGCGCGCGAAGGGGCACCCAGCAACCCAAGGATTGAGAAACGCTGCCCTCCGGAGCTACCAGAGGGCCGAGACGACCTGCGGCCTCGAGCGTTAAGGGAGAACCAGGAGCGAGAGTCGGCTAGGTCACGCTCTCGCAGCCAACAAATCCAAAAAAAAATTGATTATCTTTTATATTAAAATATTTTGAAAAGATTTCATATATAAAGAAAAATGTTGAGTATTTTTTATTTATAGTTAAGAATAGGAGTGAAATATCTTGAGTAATCTCATTCATACCATATTATAATGTCAACGACTAATAGAATAAGCATGATGGACAATAAGATTACAATGTTTTATAATATTTTTATTAAAACTAACCCATACATGTATGGTATGTTTATGTTTTTATTATAATTTATTTTGTTTTTTTAATTAATATATTTATTATATTATTATAACAATTAAACCACATAAATAATATATATATCTTTCATATTTAATTATATAATTTTTTTTTTTTTTTATTTTAAATTTAAAATAAATTAAATAAAAATTATTTGTTTATTTTTATTTTATTTTTAATTTAAAAATAAATAATTCAAAAATATGTTTCCTAGAGAATATAAATATATGAAAAAAATAATAATAATGAAATTAGGCTTTCATAGAAAGCTATTTTGACTTATAATTCACCTATATTATGATATTTTGGATTTAGGTTCCACATTTTTCAAATAATGAGAAAATTTATCAACAAAGGTTTTCTTTTGAGATGTTTTTCAATTTTGGACTACAATGTGCACAATTTTGAAAAATAATTATGACGATATAATATATATTCATACTTTTAATAAATTAGAAATTCAAAAATTCCAAATTTTACAGATGAAACAATTTAAAAAAATAAATTAAATACTTTACCAAGTAATAAAGTTATTAACCCTGTTAAATTTTATCACAGTGAATCAATTACATTACATAATTTATTAATTCCTTTCTAAGACTAAGTTTTCATATTAATATAAATATAATTACATTACATAATTTATTAATTCCTTTCTACGACTAAGTTTTCATATTAATATAAATATAAAACTATTTGGACACTTATGAAAATTTGCCTTTCCATAACATGGGAGAAATAATTTAAAATTCATTCAAAAATCACATAGACACAATTTGGTGTAGCCACTACTGTTTAACCCCAAACTCTAAGTCGATGATAGAGCCAGGCTCCTGAGAAGCTCTCGGCTGATGAGTCTGTGCTTCTTGGATAGATAATTTGGCGGGCTGAATGTTGTCTGCCCCATCTTTAGAGCTAGAATGAAGACAATGTCTACAGGTAGGGCAAGAAGAGTGAGAACAGAGCCATTTGTCTACACATGCCATGTGGAAGCCATGGTTGTAGCTCGGAAACAATCTCACATCTTCTCCTCCCATGAATTCTGTCAAGCAGATAACACACACTGCTGCAAGTTGTGGCATAATAAATTTTCCAAAATGAGACAAGGGAGTGCTTTTAAGGATTTGTCGTCCATGCATGTACTAGTCCGTTTGTTGTCCATATGATCATGCCATGACCTCCAAATGTTGTCCCATGGAAGGACTGAAGCCAGCCCTGCCAGAGATATGGCGCTACAGAACAACACAAGATAAACTAGATCCTTGTTCGAATCAGCTATTCGATATTTCAGAAAATTCATGGTGATATAATAACTAGATATGATCTCTTGAGACGTAGTTATAGGCAACATTTTTGAATTTTCATGCTCTGCTTCGAGGATTTATTATCTGATAGTGAACGAACCACCTTCACATGGCAACAAATATCCAGTCATGCTTGAAGAAAGCCATCTGCTCAACCTCCTCCCACCCTTCTTCATTCAACCTCGTCTGTGATCTGTTCTCCACACGATAGTAATTGAATTCAATGACCACTGAATCCTCAGCTTGCCCAAGATACGTGGTGGAGCCCTTGAGGAAGCGTATCAGAAAATCATTGTAAACTTCCACTCCATAGAAACTCTGGGGTGCCATGTCCTGCAACTTCTTCACGTCTAAGATGAAGGGCTTCATTTTCGAGAGCCTGAAAATAACTGTTTTCTCATATAAGAACAAACTTTTGGACCTGGAATCCCAATAACAGGTGCTCAGAATATTGGAGGATGGCGATCTTTGGCACGATGGGGATGTCTTCATGCAATTCTGAAAACCCACAACAAGGTATCCCATGAACATGAATTCATTGTTCTTAAATCCATGGGCCAAAGCGAGCTTGGAAGACACGATGCCTCTGGCCAAGATGCATTTTACTTTCACACTCCTTGTTGCTTCCAGAGTACTTTCTGTAAATCATATAACATATCATGAGGGTCCATCCAAAGATTGAGAACGACAGGGAGGTAAACTGGTGTTCATCCAACCCGCTCGACCTACTTTGCAGCCTTGAGAAACTTGGAAATATGCCTGAAAAGGAACTGAATACCGGCCTTGGAGCTCTGGTAAACAAATTTTCGCCCCATGAGTCGATTTCCCTATTACTCTGAAACGTGAAAATTTGAATTTGAGAGCCTTTTTCTTGGATGCGGGAGTTAGATTGAAAATTTGAATTTGAGAGCATCGCCATCGCATTAATGCACATCGCCTGGCTGCAACTGGACGAATAATATTCATTTGGGGTCTGTCTTGTCGGCGAGTTCGGTTTGCATGGGGGTCTACCGGGAAATAGGAGAGAGCCGTGAAGGTGTTCCGTAAAATGTATGACCATCATATGGGCTTTCAAATCAGGCTATGGAATATGTATGTGCTTATGTATGTGAACCAGTCACCATAGAGGCATTAAATGCCCTATGGCAGGCTGGTTAGCTCTTGCCAAATACTGTCTCCTAGGACCACTGACATTGAGTTCTGAAAATAAATGCTATCTCCATGATGAGGACAATCCGTATTTGGAAAGAAATGCTTTCACATCATCTGATGGCGACTCGCAAGCCATACAATGTATATGCAAGAATATGCCAAATGAAATTCGGATATACAAAACAGATGGTGGCTAGTGGTGTTTTTGGTAAATTATTAAAGATTTTTATTATACTTATATTTTTTTTCCGTAGGTTATATTATTTCGTTTTTAAGTTAAAAAAATGATTATTTTTTAATTTTTAAAGTAAATTTTGTGAAATTTATTGAAGTTTTGAAAAAATAATAGAATATTTGAAATTTAAAATAATTTTGAAATTTTTGAAAT
The DNA here is from genome assembly GCA_000404065.3 of Pinus taeda. NCBI lineage: Eukaryota > Viridiplantae > Streptophyta > Pinopsida > Pinales > Pinaceae > Pinus > Pinus taeda. The sequence goes on along the minus strand of APFE031645776.1, from coordinate 8,082 downwards.
TGGATTTTTTTATTTTTATTTTTGTTAATTTATATAAATGAATAATTAATTTATAAGATTATAAATAAAATTTGTCAATTTTATTTATACAATACAAGTTGTCTTGATGAAAAATACAAGTCGTCTGTAAGGGAATTTTGGGTCTAACCATGAATTTGTGTCTACACTGGGAGACCCCATGCCTGTACTCAACTTTTTGCTCTATGTGTTCAAACTCATCCAACTAGTAGAAATGGAGAAGGGAAAATCTAAATGAGCAAACCTATGTCAGAGGTCTTCATGATTCTCTGAAGGAACAACCTCTTATGCTCTCAATAAGTTGGGATCCCTCTTTTCCCCAAAAATAAATAAGTGCCTATGCACAATTCTTTGAAAAAATACAAAGGTGAAAGAAGAGAAAGGCTTCTTGCAAAGAGAGGTGAAGCTTGCAACTCAACCAGGGTACTGACCAGGCTCACTGACAGTGGAGAAATGTGTGTGTTCCTGCGTGACTCCGCCTGGGTATTGTCTAGGCCTACTGGCAGTGAAGCAACATCGGAGATGAAAACTTATACTCTGAATTTTTTTAACTCGCGAGCCAAACTACCCTTCCTGATTTCAAAACACTGTGATCAAGTTGGAACTTGTTGTTGTGTTTGACTGAGTTGGTGAAAGGTGAACCATATCTGTCCATGGGGTAAGTGGGAAGCTGAAGTAACCTGCGCAATGATTCAATACTCCCTGAAAAACCAAGGCCCTGTGCTGTCAATGGATCAAAACAGAGAATCTTGAGTTCAACGAGTCTGTCGTCAAGTGTTGTAGTAGCTGCAACACCCTCCAAAATTTTGGCATGCATTGAATTTCAGAGCCTTCCTTGGGCTTTTCCTTGATGTTTATAAGCACCTGGGCTCATCCTGTGAGGCCATGTTGAGACTTTGCATCCTCCTTGCTTAACCATTCATCGGACATATTTTTGCATGTTGGTCACAATGTCATGCTTGTAGTCATGTTTTGGCGATACACAAGGTCTTCCTTCATGTGTACAAGTTGCGTTTGCTATGTAAAAATTCAACGCACTCACACATGAAGTTGTATGCACTATTGTGCAAGCGTCGTCGCAGTCATTCAACGATCTATCACAAGTGTCGCGCTTGTCACTCACACTGTCGGTCAGTCACACTGAGTGTATGTTGTCTTGATGGTTTGAGGTGTCTTGTCATCAAGTCATGTTGAGTGTGTGTTCGCGGGGTCAGGCATGTACGAATTCACTCATTCACACACTTGGTTGTTTTGTTGAAACTCTGTCGACCAGACCAACCTCCAACAACTGGACATCCGTTGAGCTACATTGTGCAGTTTCAACTCTCAGTGATTATGTAATGTTGCCTAGAATTGCATAGAGATTGACGGCTACCTTCTAGGTAGTCTGCATTGTACAACCTTGGAATCGAGTCGACCGACTGTCACCCATAACAACGCAGAAGTTTCCCACCCAGCCATTTCAACATGCGCTTCCCACAAGCACATCAACTGAGCCTCCTACTGGTCAATCAGAGAGTTTGACCGAGCAGTGACCCCAAGCCTCACTCCTCCAAATATTTGCGCAAAAGTTGCCAAGCATGCCTGCTCCGCTGACTGAAGAAATTGCGCAGACATGCCGGACAGACACCTTGTTTCCATCACTGTCTCCCTAAAAAAAATTGCGCAGTCTTTCCAGCCAGTCACCTAGTCAGCTAGCATGCTACTCACCTGGAAAAATATGTAGATTTCATGAGTAATCCCCAAGCTGCCCAACATGCTGCTCAACTCAGAAACTGCGCAAGGATGTCCAGCAGGCCAACCTCCCAGCAATTGCGCAGTTTTTGCCAGCAGATTCCCGCAACCTACTGCCATCTCCTCAGAGAAATTGCATAATTTTTCGAAGCAACCTCCCGCAACCTACTGCCAACTCCTTGGAGAAATTGCACAGTTTTCACTGCCAGTCTCCCTCAGCTGCCGACACTGTTTCTTCATTTACTGGACAATGACTCCACTTTGGACCTGGTTATTTCTCATCTTTTTCATCATACTTGAAGACCAATTGAAACTGAGCAGATTCTCAGTTTCTCTCTGGTTACAACTTTTGTTAACATATCTGCAGGATTCTGGCTAGTGTGTATCTTTTCCAACTTCAACTGACCGTATGAAATGGTACTTGAGTTGTATATGCTTAGTCTTGGAATGAAATGCAAAGTTCTTTGCAAGATGTATGGCACTCTAGCTATCGCTGTACAAACTGCTCAACTCCTACTTCTTACCCAATTCATATAGAAACCTTTGTAACCAAATCATTACTTTACTAGTCTCTGTAGCAGCAACATACTCTGATTCTATTGTTGAGAGTGCAACAACACTTTGCAGTTTTGAGACCCAACTGACAGTTGTTCCACCTACAATAAACACATAACCTGTTGTGCTCCTCCTGTTATCTCTATCACCCGCCATATCTTCATCAACATATCCCTGTAGAGAAATGTTTGAACCCCCAAAGCATAATGCTTGATTTGTGGTACCTTTCAAATATTTGAGAATCCATTTCACTGCCATCCAATGTTCCTTTCCTGGATTGTTCATGTACCTGCTTACAACTCCCACTGCATGTGCAATATCAAGCCTAGTGTAGACCATTGCATACATTAAACTTCCAACTGCTGATGCATATGGAACTTTAGACATATAATCCATGTCTTCTTGGGTCTTTGGGCCCATTTCCTTGCTAATTTTGAAATGGCTAGCAAAAGGTGTACTAATTGGTTTTGCATTGTGCATGTTAAATCTTTTCAACACCTTTTGTATGTACTCATTTTGAGACAATGTTAATTTACGATTTTCCTTGTCTCTAGTTATTCTCATACCAAGGATTTGTTTTGCAGCTCCCAAATCCTTCATTGCAAATGAATTTGCCAATTTTCTTTTGAGAAAATTTATTTCCTGCACGTTAGACCCTGCAACAAGCATGTCATCTACATACAATAACAATATAATATAGCTGCCATCATTTTGCTTTTTCAGATAAACACAATGATCAGAGTGACATCTAGTATAACCTTGTTCAGACATAAACTTGTCAAATTTCAGATACCACTGCCTTGGAGCCTGTTTTAAGCATACAAGCTCTTCTTCAACCTGCACACTAGTTTCTCCTTCCCTTTTACCTCATATCCTTGTGGTTGCTGCATATATATCTCTTCCTCCAAATCCTCATGGAGAAAGGTTTTCTTCACATCTAACTGCTCAAGATGAAAATCTTCAACTGTGATTAGACTTAAAATAGTGTTGATTGAAGTAATTTTAACAACAGAAGAAAATATTTCATCAAAATCAATACCTTTCTTCTGTGCAAATCCCTTCACCACAAGTCTAGCTTTATACCTTTTTCTACCTCCATCTTCTTCCTTCAACTTGTAAACCCATTTACTCTGTAATTCTATTTTACATGTAGGCAACCTGACTAAGTCCCAAGTCTGGTTATGTGCTAAGGAGTCCATCTCTTCTTTCATGGCTTGCTCCCACTTCTTCCTAGTTTCTACCTGCACTGCTTCTTCATAACATTTTGGTTCACTAAAATTAGTCAACAATACATAATATAATGGAGAGTATCGTTCAAGGGGTCTACTTATCCTGGTAGATCTTCTAACACCACTTTCAGGTGTTTGAAGTGCTTGTTGCTATTGTGGTTGTTCTGGCTATTGATCATTATGATTTTCAGTCACCATCTCTTTTCCTATGATATCATTAAGTGCTGTGTATTCTCTGTTTTCTTTTTCCTATTTCTTTTCCTACAACTGATTCTTATACAAGACCTTTTCATTGAATATTACATCTATGCTCCTAATGATTTTGTGATTTTCATAATCATAAAAGCGATAACCAAAACCATTAACACCATATCCAATAAAGGTACATTTCTTTGATTTTGCCTCAAGCTTTGTTGTATTTTCTTTATTAAAGTGGACAAAGGCTTCACAACCAAAAGTCTTTAGAAAAGAGTAGTTTACCTTTTTACTTGTCCATGCCTCCTTTGGAATACCACCATCCAAGGAACTTGAAGGCCCTCTGTTTATTAGATAAACAACAATATCTACAACATCTACCCAAAATTGTAAAGGCAATCCTACATGCAATCTCATGCACCTTGCACACTTTTGTTGAAAAATGTGCAACAAGAAATGTTAAATTTAGAATGTGCGAAAAATGGCATGTCTAAAAATAGCAGTTTGGCCAGTGAGGTCATTGCCCACCTTGGGTGAGAGGTGAAACTTCTAAAAATAGCATTTCTGGGTCCCTTCCTATTTATAGCAGTCCCTGGTCTATCAATAGGAAGTAAAAATGATTTTGGTCGTAACAACAGTTTAAAATATTAATTAATTAATCTCCACGAGTTAATTAATTATGAATAATTAAACTTGAAGTCTTTGTGAGATCATGCAATTATTTTCTCCCTTGATTTAGGAATTTATCCCTTGATTAAAGGAGATAAGGTTCAATTCTATAATGAGAGAAACAATTGACTTAGTTTAACTTAGTCAAGTCCAGTTAGATTATTTTAACAAGTTGTTAAAATAATGAAATATAGTTTGTTAATGCTTGCATGCATGTGACAACTATTATTTCAGATAACTGATAATTCCCTCATGGATAACTGATGCATGTCAGTTCTGTCAGAGACCCAGTTGAGATCAGATGTGGGACAATGTACTATCAGATGCTTGGATATTTCTAGTAAGTATTCCTTGCATGGAGAAGGATCTATTATAGGACATTGGAGGACTTGTAGCCTATATATTGAGGCCTAGGTAGTCCATGATTTCATCTTCTGATTGAAGATCATCAGAGTACAGAGAGAGTAGGATAGCTATTGAGCTGATTTTTTTTGTATGTTGAAGAGGATTTCCACTTGATTGATAATACAGTGTTGGGGTTTTATGTTGGTGCCTTCCCCAGTGATATATTCTGTGTTATGTGTGATTGATTTCTCTTGATCAGTTATGCATGTTTCTACTTGATGTTGCTCATGAATTTGATTATGCTTCCGCTTAATGTTTTGTAGAAGTAGAGCAAGTATTATGCTTTAGGACATTGCATATATCGGTTTGTTCTATAGGTGAAATTTCTACATGGTATCAGCGCACAGGTGATCAAGCAAGAACAATATACTAGCAGGAGAAATTCGAAGTTTATTATTTGGGATATAGATCTCAAGTTCTTATCACATCTATTTTATCAATGGCATTCTATGGTTTGAGGCTTGAGCATGCCCTTGATGGTAGCTCAAACTATATAGCTTGGAAGGATCGCATGGAGATAGTTTTGGAAGATAATGGCCTTAAGGATTTCATTGATCAAGAAATTCCTAAGCCTATTGACAAGACTAAATAGGTGGAATGGAGGAAGTGTGTGGCTAGAGCTAGGAGAATTCTCTTGGAGGGAGTGCAAGATCACATTGTCTCGAGCCTCCATGGGAAGGAGACTCTGTATACAATGTGGAAAGCATTGAAAGATTTATATCAGAATAGCAGTGATTAGAGGAAGCTGGCACTGAAGGACAAACTTCGAAAGATCAAGTGTGAAAGGGATGAGATGATCTCTATGTATCTGACCAAGCTCATCATATGTAGGGATGAGCTTGCAAGTGTAGGGGTCGTGACATCAGATGATGATATGGCGAGTCTAGCACTCCTTGGCCTTCCTAAGAGCTGGCATAGCTACCAGGACTCGCTGAATGGAAGGGAGAAATTACTAGATTGGGAATGACTATGGTCGGATTTGATGCAGGAGGAGATCAGACGGAGCACCAGAGATAGTTCTTCATCCATGCATGATGAGGAGAACTGTGCCTTAGCGAGTAAGGCGAAGAAGGGGAAGGAGAAGGTTTCTCTTTCCGAATCCAGTTCTTCCAATGATGGAAGAAGGTTGACAAATCGAAAGTGCAATGCTTTCATTGTCATGAGGTGGGAAATTATGTTGCAAATTATCCACAGAGGAAATCCAAGAAGGGATCCGAGGAAGGATCTGAAGGTGAGGCACTTGCTTCACAGTTTGAGTTGGATTTCACACTCTTCGCATGCATGGTTTCATCCATGGTGGGAAGTGGTTGGTTTCTTGATAGTGGAGCTTCTTTCCACATGACTGGCGACAAGAGTTTGTTCAATACTTTGGAAGAGAGAGATCTCTAGGTACTCATAGCGATGGGTAATGATGAGAAGTATAGTGTCTCAAGTGTAGGCACGGTTATTTTTCAAAGGGAGCATGGATCTCACCTTACCTTGATTGATGTCAAGTATGTACTAGGACTGAAGAGAAACTTGGTGTCGATCGTGATGCTGGAAGATAGAGGCTATGATGTAGCCTTTAGTAAGGGAAAGGTTTTCCTTAGACACATCATCACTAGAATGGTGAGGCAGATTGGTTCACGGGTCAAGAACCTATATGCTCTTGACGTTCAAGATGCATGCAAAGCCTTGAGCAGCAAGTAAACTGATGGAGACTTGGTGGTTGAGAGGGAGGGTATATTACCTCTCAACATGCAGAGCCAAAAGAAGTCTCAAACGATTATGGAGGAGCCACGATTGGTGCAGCAACTTCAGTAGGGGGAACTTCGAGCCAGGTGGGCTGAGGGATCACATGCAGCCATACCTCCAAGTAGGAGGTGGGGCGATATAGAGTGATCGTCCCAAGGAGGAGGGGTAGGATCCTTGAGGTATCCAACCTCTTGGATGAGACCTTGCTACGGGAGCCCCGATGTGGAGTAGAAGGAACTGACTGATTGGGTAGAGATAGATGCGGATGGAGCGACAGAGAGAGCGACAGTGCAGGGAATCCCAGGACAGCGCATAGCTAGCAAGTTGCAGCAATGTGAGAGGCACAAGTGTTTTGCACAGTGCTAGGTGGCACAGAGAAGTGCGCAATGGTTCAAGATGCATGGAGATGTTGCAGCAGCGCAGATGTTAGAGAGGGAGCACTTGTTAGCAGTAGGTAGAGCTTTAGCATCAGAGTATGTTCCTAGCCCAGCAGAGTGGTCAGTTGGGAGTGTTTTTTTTCCAAGTGTTGTTGGAGCAAGTGGACCGGGTAGATGTGTTGCATGCAGAACATTCTAGAGTTACAGGATTGGGTTCGAGAGAAAGCCTTTCTTGTTGAGAGGGAGTGTTGAAAAATGTGCAACAAGAAATGTTAAATTTAGAATGTGCCAAAAATAGCATGTCTAAAAATAGCAGTTTGGCTAGTGAGGTCATTTCCCACCTTGGGTGAGAGGTGAAACTGCTAAAAATAGAATGTTCTAAAAATAGAATTTCTGGGTCCCTTCCTATTTATAGCAGTCCCTAGTCTATCAATAGGAAGTCAAAATGATTTTGGTCTTAACAACAGTTTAAAATATTAATGAATTAATCTCCTTGAGTTAATTAATTATGAAAAATTAAACTTGAAGTCTTTGTGAGATCATGCAATTATTTTCTCCTTTGATTTAGGAATTTATCCCTTGATTAAAGGAGATAAGGTTCAGTTCTATAATGAGAGAATCAGCTGACTTAGTTTAAATTAGTCAAGTCCAGTTAGATTATTTTAACAAGTTGTTAAAATAATGAAATATAGTTTGTTAATGCTTGCATGCATGTGACAACTATTATTTTAGATAACTGAGAATTCCCTAATGAATAACTGATGCATGTCAGTTCTATCAGAGACCCAGTTGAGATCAGATGGGGGACAGTGTACTATCAGATGCTTGGATATTTCTAGTAAGTATTCTTTGCATGGAGAAGGATCTATTATAGGAGATTGGAGGACTTGTGGCCTATATATTAAGGCCTAGGTAGTCCATGATTTTCATCTTCTGATTGAAGATCATCAGAGTACAAAGAGAGCAAGATAGCTATTGAGCTGATTCTTTTTGTATGTTGAAGAATATTTCCACTTGATTGATAATACAGTGTTGCGGTTTTATGCTGGTGTTTTCCCCAGTGATATATTCTGTGTTATGTGTGATTGATTTCTCTTGATCAGTTATGCATGTTTCTACTTGATGTTGCTCATGAATTCAATTATGCTTCTGCTTAATGTTTTGTA
>APFE031645775.1:104238-138939 GCA_000404065.3 Pinus taeda | reverse complement strand
CTGTGTAATAGATGTGTATTCGGTGTGTGAGCGGAAAACAGAGAGGTGAGACTGTGAGAGAAAACAGAGGATATTACAGCGGATTTGTTGTAGGTTGCGTCTCTTCATTTTGCTGGATAATAGAAAGGAAGGACTGGCTGTTCGGGGTGGACGTAGCCCAAACTGGGTGAACCACGTATATCTGTGTCTCTCTTGTTTTTTGCGTTTTCTGTGTTTATATTTCTGCATTATTTCATGTGTTCCATTGCTCCGTAATATATAATTTTCTAACACTTTCCCTCTCTTTTTCAAGTTCAAAGAATAGGGGAATGGAAAAATTCTGTGGTATCACCCTACCTCCTTCAATGAATCTATAGTAGGAACTGAGGTTTGGCTGTGGACTAGGTTCTCTCAGTTCTTGTCTCTCTTCCTTTGTTTCTTGTTGAGTAATTCCTTCTTGGTCTCTTTTTTGTATTTCCTGTAGGTTTGATAGAGTTTCTTGTAGGAGGGCCTCTGCTTCTTGTAGGTCTTCCTGTGTCTCCTGTAGGATACTTTTTCCCTTTGATGAGGCTGACCTTGTCATAGGCCTCCTAACATAAGTGATTGGATACTTGGGAGAAGCTTGTTTTGATGATCCTTCTCCTTCATTTTTCTTTAGAGGGGCTGCCTTCTCTTGTTTCTTTGGTGAATCGTCAATGATAATTGGAGTTTTGGTGGGGGTGTGAGGTCTTCCTTGTCTAATCCCAGTGATCTTTCTTGTCCTAAAGTACAATGGGGTTTGTGTTTGCCTCTTCCCCTTTGATTTGATAGGTGTACTTAGGGTAGTAAGAGCAGTTGCTGCCTCTTTCTCTGTAGCCTCTAGAGATACCCTTGGTGATTCTTCTTCCTCTCTGGCTTGATTTGTAGACTTCTATTCATACTTCTGTCCTTCTTCCTCTTTTCCATTTTCTTCCTCATCCTCTTCCTTGTCTCCTTATTCCTCTATTTCTTCACTTTGCTCATCTATTTCTTCTTTTGTTTCCACCTCTGTCTCTTATTCCTTTTCATCCTCTGTTTGTTGTTCATTTTCCTCCTTTGTTTCTTCTCCTTTTTCCTCTTCTGTTTCTTCTTCTCCCTCACTTGTAGTAGGGCTTCTTTAATATTCAATAGCTTGAATTTCTACTTCTGCCTGCATGTCTATAAATTTTGTCTGTGCAATAGGGAATCTTAAGTTTTGTAGGTCATCTTCAAGGATCAGTTTGATCAACCCATATGTTATCAGGAAATCTAGTGTCCATTCAGAGCTACTAGTCCCACTAAGACGGGTAGCTATCTTAGAAACAAACAAACTAAAGTTACTTTCGTTTTCCTTTATGAAAAGTAGATGGGAGAGAAGCAGAGAGTACCAACCTCAGTATTTCGCTTGGCTCCTTGCTTGTTTCCTCTCCCCTCTGACAGATCTTTGCCGCTCATTCCTTGCTTACCCTGCTTCAAAGAGCACCTGTAAAGTCAAAGCAGCATAATACCATCAAAGAACAGAGATCTACGATCATTAACAATATAGGACCAGATATATATTGACCACACAAATGCATATATCAACTCAAACATACACTAATGTGGAGGAAAACTTGAATAGCTTTATTGATAGAAAGAGTAGAAGAGAGGATTACAATCCATTGATCTGACCCAGCATCATCTTCCCACCATGAAGGCCCTTCTTCACCTCATGAAAATATTAGATCACCCAACACTATGATGTTCTACCAAGAAACCAAAGGCACTTCCTTACAAAATACAAGATTCTAGCCTCTTGGATGTCTGGGATGTGGGATCCATATATAGATGTTTGTAGGGGTGTGAGTCAGCTTCTGGGATTTTGATTAGTGTCCTCTCTCTGATATTTCTTGGTTCCACTTGGAGATTCATGATCTCTTACTCATCCCTGCGCCTATTCAGAGAGGTAAGTGTCACATGAGAAGTTTATAGAAGATTCCATGATCATCCACCTTGCAAACTATCTTTTCCATTTGTCTACTCTCGCCCATCGCACCCTACAGAAGGGATTTTCAGTATGCATCGCACTTTTTGCATGTGGCAGGTGAGATGCATCACACCCTTAACACTGAGCAGTCTGTATGGTCCAGTTTTGACCCGTTCTTAGCAGTTTTCCATGAAGAACTTCTGGGAGATGATGTAATCAGCTGACCTTGTTCCTTTAGGGTGTGAAACAACACTTTTAGGGACTTAGAAGCCCTTGGTTTATGGACATATATGATTGGGGTTCCAGTACCCAAATATTTCTATAACACCATGATGGGCTAGTTGTTGATGTTTTCCATCATGCACTTTGATTCTCATGTCTATCATGGATTGTAGAAGAATGTAGGATATACTCAATATGTTATGAGGAGGCATGTTGTCTCCAAATATTTGTGCTTGGAGGAGTCTGAAGTTGTATCCATACACTAAATTGCATCTCCCTTCACATGAAATATATTTGATGAGGTGGTAACTGACTTCATTCCAAGGGTATGGAATGCTCTCCCTTCTAACCCCATTTTTTTCCTCTATTGGTTCTTCTCCTTCCAAAAATAATCTTTTCTTTGCAAGGGTGTTGTTACCCTTGTCTTCTTTTCTCCATGATAATCGTAGGGGGAGTGTAGTAATTATTCTTATAACCTCAGGGGTAATTTATACTGATAAATCCTTCACCACAATAGTGGCATTGGTCCTAGTGAGGGGTATGAGTGAGAGGGAAAATTATCTAGCCACATCATCATCATATCCTCTCATCCTCTCAAAGAACCCCATCCATTGATGCCTTGAAACCTCATGTCATCTTTCCCTGGTAATTGTAGAGGCTTGTGTGGATATAGTTCAAGAACTCTAGTAGGTGAGGAAGTTTTGAATTTTAACTTTTAGTAACATGGAATATAGTCCTCCTATCCTGAGATGCACTACAAATTCCTAACCAAATTGAGGATTTTTTTTTTTAAATGGAAAAAAATGGAAAGTATAGCTCCTACCTTAGTTTTCTATGTTCTGGTGAGGATAATTCTTGACTTTACCTCCCTTGGTGCCCACTGATAGCTCTGTAGGTTTATTCCTTTATATCCTGTAGGTTTCCTGTGCTGTAGATGATGACTGTTTACTGTAGGTGCTATTTTAGGAAGGTCAAGAGCAACCTCTTCATTCGATAAATCCTTGAAGTTTCCTTTGCTTTCTTCGTATGGGAATCAATGCTTTATTTCCATTTATGGATGATCATGTGGGGTGGTGTGTTGGTTGGCTAAGTACGGGCACCTCCTTTTGGACCGTTGGTCCCACTATCAGTCCATCATTCCGCCTCACCTCGTAATTATCTCCCACTCCTATCCTCTGTAACTTAACCATTTTTAGCTTTAGCTTTATTCCATTTTTATTTTGATTTGATTTTTCCCACGTGTGGAGTGGTCCAACTCTTTTCTTCTTGTCGACTGGTTGAAGATGGCCAAGTTAACTGGCCTTCTTTTATTTATAAAATCAACTCTCACGTTATTCCTATAGTTTTGATCATATTGTACAAATGAGAGAGCATGAATAAGATGAAATACATGTGGGTGAGGTGCTTCATTGATGATGCATGTTAGGGAGTGTTGCCTTTTTGCTGTGCTTTTCAATCTACATATTTTCGTTGTGTATTTGCCTCTTTTTATGCTTTGTTCCTTTTTGATGTGCAGGTGCTGGACCTTGTTGTTGGTGATATTCTTACTGCTGCTAAGCTCTGGAGGAGCTTCTTCATCCTCGTAGTTCCTGTTGTGAAGATGGTTTCAATCTCTATGGTTTCCTTTGTGGGATAGATTGCTACAGGATTTCCTACAAGATGTCTATAGGATGTCTTGTAGCTGCATCTCCCTTAAACTTTCATATTTTTCCTCAACTCTGAAGCATAAGGGATGTTGAAATTAGTGGAGAAGGGTGGTATGGAATTTTAGGTGAGGGATGTTGCATTTGGGTATGGTTCCTCTTTCCCTCTTTTCTCCCTTCTTTGTTTTTCTCTTTTGTAATATATATATATATATGTATTGAATTAATTTCATTTTTGGATGTAGGGGTGACATAGTGATGAAAGGAATGGATATGGTGTGGTAAGGTAAATGGTTTTTCATATAGACACAAGCTTGTGTCATCACCTTGCTCTTAGACTACCCTTCTTGTGGTTTTCAAGGTTACTGTCATTCCTACAAGAAACTCCTGTAGGATTACAGGGAATCCTATAGAAAACATAGAGTTCATGTGAAATGAGCTAGAGGGGTTTATAAATGGAAGACTAGGTGATTAGTGGAAGATATGAGATGGGTGTATTAAAACATGGCTCTTGTAGGTCATGCTGTCCTTTTCATGCTGTGCTTATCCTCCTCTTGTAGACATGCAAAACAAAATTTCCATATTTTGTATCTTTTCTCTTTTTTCTCTCCTTTTTTTTGTAAAACAACTAGTGTACCTCCAAGGATGTTTTCTTCCTAGTTGCCTCCCCTGGGTGCCTCAAAAGAAATTTTCACCAAAATATCTTTTTATTTTTCTCTCCTCTTTTTTTTTAACACCCTTGGGCTGCCTCAAGAGGTTTTCAACCCAATAGTGGGACTCAGGTGCCTCATGGAGGTTTTCACCTGAGTCTCTTTATCTTTTCTCTCCTTTTTTTTTTTTTAAATTTTATTTTTATTCAGGGACTTGGTGGGGTGGAATCTGAGACTTGCTCTACCACCATCACTGTCTTGCTGATGCTATTGATGAATTCTTGTCTTGACAAGGGCCTCCTGTAGATCTTTAATCTATACCCATTGACATGCAAAGAGATAACCTCTGCATCAATGGTTCTTATCTGCATGGCACCATTTTCATGACACTTCTCTATTACATAAGGACCTAACCATCTAGTTCTTCACTTGCCTTTAAAATCCTTGTATCGGGAATCATACAACAAAGACCAATCACCTTTTGAAACTATTTGTCTTTTATATTCTTTTCATGCCAAATTTTCCTTTGAACTTGAGTTACCTCTGTGTGTAGGAGGGTTTGCATCCTAAATTCACCTAACCCATTCAATTGGAGAATATTTCTTGTTTTTCCCTAGTGATATCCAGATCCAGTTGTGCTTCCATCCTTAAGGTTTTGTATTCAAATACAATGGATAGTAGGGCTTTCTTCCCATAGACCAGCTCATAAGGATTAAAGCCAGTCGTGGTCTTCTAGGTGGTGTTGTAGGCCCAGGTGGCCTCAATTAATCTATCTTCCCAATCCTTTCTGCTGTTACTAATCACCTTGGTCAGAATGACTTACAATGCTCTATTGGTTACCTCCACTAGCCCATTAACCTATGGGTGGTAAGGGGTGGATGTTTTGTGCTTGATCTTGTGTTGGCTTAACATATTTTCAATCATGTGATATGCAAATTGACTTCCTTGATCAGTTACCAATTCTCTAGGGTACCCAAACTTATAAAACACATTTTCCCTTAAGAATTCAGCCACTTTTTCTTCTATTGTTGCTTTGATGGCTTTGGATTCATCCCACTTGTTTAAGTAGTCAGTGCACACAATGATGTACTACTTCTATTTGGATGGAGGGTCAATGAGCCAGATGAAATCCATGACCCACTTGTCAAATGCCTCGAAAGTCACTTGAGGTTGCAAAGGCATCTCATCCCTTGGGGTAGGTTTCCCCATCCTTTTGGCACCGATGACACTGGCTGGTATACCTCCTCACATCTTGGTGAATAGTGGGCCATTAAAACCAGCTTGTAGTACCTTGAATGTTGTTCTTTTGGCTGCAAAGTGACCTCCACAAGGCCCATCATGACAGGCCAAAAGGATGTCGAAGACTTCCTCCTCCCTGACACATATTCTTAGAATCTGATCCTGACCTAGCTTGAAGATATTGCCCCCAATCCAAGTGAATGGGGCACTCTTTCTTATGATACTACTCTTTTCCTTGGAGGACAAGTTTGGTGGAAACTGTGCAGACACCAGGTAGTTTTCTATGTTAGCAAACCATGGAGAGAGAACTAAAATGGAGAATAAATGTTCATCTGGTAAATGATCATCAACCATTCCTTCCTCCATTGTATGCAAAGTTAATATGGATGAAAAATCTGTAGCAACATTCTCCTTGCCAGGCTGATCAATAATAGTTAAATCAAATTGTTGCAATAAAAGTAACCATATAATAATCTAGGAATTTACATCGGGTTTATTCATCAAGTATTTACTTGCAGCATGGTCGGTATGTACAAATGTTTGGTAACTGGTAATGTAATGCCTAAATTTATTCAATGAATGCACCACAACTAGGAGCTCTTTTTTTAGTCACTGTGTAGTTCAACTCAGCTTTCAACAGATTCTTACTGATGAATTAAATGGCATAAGGTAGCTTGTCATCTATCTGGCCTAGAGCTACCCTATGGCTTTGTGAGAGGCATAAACATGTATATGAAAAGGAAGAGCCCAATTTAGGCCTTAGAGAATAGGTGCAGTAGTCAACTTGTCCTTTAGGTGTCCAAGGCTCCTTGACAGTTTTATGACCATAAAAATTCGAAGACTTTGGCCAATAACCCAAATAAAGGAGAAGCTAACTTGCTGAAATATTTTATAAATCTCCTATAGTATCTGGCTAAACCTAAAAAACTTCTGACATCGCTTTGTTTTTGCAGAGTCAGGACCCTTTTGATGATGGCCATCTTATTTGGGTCTACTTGCAATCCTTCCTAGAATATTGAGTGACCTAGAACAGTCCCTACAGTCATCAAGAACTCACATTTTTCGAGACTAAGGGATAAGTTCATTTCAATGCATTTATTCAACACCTTACCCAAGTTAGAGAAAGCCTCTTGGAAATCACACCCATAGGGTGTAAATTCATCCATATAAATTTCTATTGTATCATGGACTAGCTCTACAAAAATACCCAGGACTGTCCTCTAAAAAGTGGCAGGGCCATTGCATAGACCAAAAGGGAGGACCCTATAAGAGAAAGTAACCCAAGGATAGGTGAAGGTTGTTTTATCTTAGTCCTTTGGGCTAATATGAATTTGATTGTACCCACTAAACCCATCTAAGAAAGAGATTTTTTTTTTCCCTACCATGCCATCTAACACTTGGTCAATGAAAGGTAGAGGTAAATGGTCCTTCTTTGTTGGTTTGTTTAACTCTCTGTAATAAAAAAAATCCTCCACTTTCCATTTTTCTTTGGAACCAACACCAAAGGAGACACCCATTCACTTTCCGAGGTAGGGTAAATGAATCATGCATCCAACAGCTTTTGTAACTCTTCTTTGACTATATCCTTGATAGCTAGATTCATTCTCCTTTGGGGTTGTCCAACTAGTTTGAAACCTTCTTTGATGTAAATGTGGTGAGTACACACCGAGGGCTACACTCCCTTCATTTCTTTTTAATTCCAGGCAAAGGCATCCAAATTCTCTCTTAGCATATTACATAACTCTTCTTCTTGGTGTGCAGAAAGAGAGGGTTTTATTTTCAGCGTTCTTTCAGGACCGAATTCTATTGTATTGACACGAGTAGGGTTTGATTCAACTGAGCATAGATCAATCCAATGGTTATTCTTGGTTCCCTTCACTACTTCCTCCAGAGCCATGGAAGATGTGTTCAATCAAATTGTCTTGATTAGGATGTCCTCCTCCCATGGCAGTTTCTAGGGTATAGAGTTGGGCAGAGTATAATTCATATTCTTCCTCCTCCTCTAGCCATAAAGGTAAGTCATGTTCTAGATATGGTTGAGCAGGAGGGTACATGACCAACAGATTGGATAGATGCCCATTTTTGATAGTCATGTTTCCAGCCCTGCAATTGATGTAGGCATCCATAGTGGCTAACCAAGGCCTCCCAAGTATGAGAGAATAAATATTAAATTTGGTCTTAGGATGGAGAAATAATAAGTCTATAAGGTACTCCGAGGAGTCAATGGAGACCATCACATCCTCAACAATCCTGTCAGGGTCTACTGTGGATTGGTCTACAAGCTGCAAGACTATCATGGTTTTTCTTAATGAATCTTGGAGATTCAACTTGAGCATGGTGTCCTTAGTCATTACATTAATGGCATCCCTAAGATCAATCAAGGTATGTGGGACAATGGTGCCATTGATGTGTACACCTATTACAGGGCTTCCAGGGTCTAAATACTTTGGGTAAATTACCTACCCCAACATTATGTCGGACAAGTGTCCATTGACATTAATGGTAGTGGTGTCTCTTTTTCTCCTCCATGGATGTTTGAAACACTTCTCTTCAATTAGTTTGTTGTAAATAGGTACATCCTTAATAACTTGGAGAAGTGGGATTTTGACGCATAGATTTTTCAATTCACCCAAAAGTTCATTCTCTTCTGGGGTATGGAATGGATGAGTTAATCTTTCAGAAGAGGGTGGTGGATTCAATCTAGGCATACTTTCCTCTATTTCCTCCTCACTCTCCCTAGGTGGAAATGGAGGTTGGTTATTCGGGATAACTCTCCTAGACCTAACATCGATTTCCTAAATTTCCACAACATAAGGAGGGTAGGATGTCTCTCCACTGTAGACCCGTTGTTCCTGTGTATTGTTTAGGTTTGATTTTGGCTGGACAAAAATTTGAGTTTATTTAGGTGGAGTAGGGTGTAAAAGATATGTTTGAGTAGGAGGTGAAGGCAATAAAGCTGGAGCATTGTTGTATAGGGGCCTCCACCCCTGGGGTGGTGCATTCCACTGAGGTTGTGGAGGAGTATATGGCTGAAGTGGCTGGTTGGTTAGCTGGGAATGGTACTGTGATGAAAAATACCAGGGAGAAGGTGTAGACCAGGAGGGATGAGTGGGGGGGCTCAAGAGGGAATGGATGTGTTTTGGTTAGGGTTTTAATATACATAGGATGACGCTTGTATGCCTTGTTGGTACGGTTGAGGCCCATGAGGCCTCCTTTGATTTATGTAGAAGAGTTTTTCAATCACCCCTTCAGTTCCTTGATACACAAATTTTAGTCCAAGTAGGGAAGGGAACTTGTCTGTGGAGCGGTTTTCTTCATAGACCGAGAATATTTCTATAAGGTTTAATGGGCTTTCATTCCTAGGGTGCCTCCTTGTGCATCTAGGGCAGAAGATGGCTAATGCTCTCCCTTCTTCCTCTTGATTTTCATAGTGTCCATCTATAGGGCAAGGGTTTGCAACATTTCACTCTTAAAATATTCCAACATGTTTCCAATTTCACTTTTTATAGATGTGGTGGAAGAGGATGAGTTGGCCACTATTTGACTAACGCTACCCTTTTTTCTAGCTGCCCTAGAATGGTTCTTAAAAATATTATTGATATCCTCATAGGGTAGCTGGTAGATGTCCACTCCTGATAGCAGGTTTAGGGTGTCCAAGAGATCTTCCCTGATCCCCCTGAGTAGGACTAGCTTAAGTGACTCAGGATCAAGTGTGCACCTAGCCCTTTTATAGTTGAGCTCGAATCTTTCCTCATAATCCTCTAAGGACTCATCATGCCCCAAGGTCATTCTAAAAATTTCCTCTTTGGTGTCTTTGGACCCGCAATAGTCCTATACTTGTTGTTGAAAACTTGCTACATCAGAGCCCAGGTTGTGATACTATCCCCGGGTAAACCCATGAACCAGTGTAGAACTGCATCCGTGAGAGTGGATCGGAATAATTTCAGCTTCTGATCATCAGTGGTGTAATCATAAGTTCTGCATATGACAATGAATTCAAACAAGAAACTATCTCGATCTTCTCAAGTCAGGCCATGGAAGTGAGGAAGAGCAGAGGGGCTTATGTTTTTCATCTTGGCATCCCCATTGGTTTCTCTGATGGAAAAGCACCCTCAAGTCTTTCTCTATCTCCCCTTTCATTTCTATTTTTAGCCATTATGTTAGTTGGAATGGGTTCTTCTTCTTTCCCTATAGGCTCTTCAATGATTTCCAGTTGTTCACCTAAGTGGTCCTTCAATTCACAGCCACAAAAGAAAAGGGAAGGTTGGCTATTTGAAGTGGTGGGGGTATTTGGTCGAAATTTTCCTAAGTTATCCCTATTCCTATGAGGCATGAAAGAAGTGTTTTTTTCTTTTTCTTTCAAGCTTTAAGACTAATTTCAGAATACAAAAGACAAATTGAATTGAAACTAACTACTCAATGAAATCACTTGCAGAATGGAAAGGAAAGTAAACCAACTTACAACTATCTTGCAAAAATGAAACTAATAGCATAATGAAAGAAATAAGAAATCGAAGAAAGAAAGCAAAAATCACATCTACTCAGACACCTCCCCGAAAATGGTGCCAAAAAGTGATGAGCACCAGTATTGCAACAAGAATGCTACAACTCCTGGGGCTACCAACTTTACTTCACCAACCCAGGTATTGTACAAACTTGGAGGTGACAGTGCTATATACACAAATAGATGCAATGGGTCCACTCTTTGTCACTACTAAGATGGGCGATAGACCACTAGGGTTTCTCAAACCAACATTCTATTGATTTAGAAGGAGTTTGATTACCAATTGAGAAAAGACAGTTTTACCCTAATTGAGAGAATTGAAATGCTACCTACTGCAGTAAAGAAAGACTAAAATAGAGGCCTAAAACACACAACTCATCTAGCTATTTGTTAAGATACCTTGTTTCAGAATAATTCTTAATTTAACACGTGAAATCCTAACTAACCTAGGCATGAAATCTGATCTAATCTAACACTTAACTGTTGTGCACATGAATAAGAATAACAACCTTTTTCTTTTTGTCTTTTTGGTGAAAACATGAATGCTAATCCTTCTTGATTGTATGGAAGGTGGGTTAGGATTCTTAATTTAACACATGTGAAATCCTAACTAACCTAAGCATGAAATCTGATCTAATCTAACACTTAACTGTTGTGCACATGAATAAGCATAACAACCTTTTGTTTTTGTCTTTTTGTTGAAAACATGAATGCTAATCCTTCTTGATTGTATGGAAGGTGGGTGTGGAGAGAGAGATGGTTGTGATGGGTCAAATGGACTGGGATGCAAGAAAGGGTCTTCTCCTGGCTTTCATGATGCATTTCTCACAAATCAGGCTCAAAACATGCCATTACAGGTCGTCCTACAGGATGTCCTAATTTACCTACAGGATCCCTTGTTTTCCTACAGGAACATGCCGAAAGCATATCGAGTGATTTGGACAGTGGTATGGAGCTTAGGGAAGGTGAGTGGTGGGAGGAATAAGGCAAATAATTGGTTTGGACTCACTCAAAACTCAAACCGATGTGGAATGAAGGTTGGATTTGCTCAACAAGCATGACAAGTTCTTCTTGTGAAATGATAACTTGGATTGCAAACTTAGTGGCCTTTGGCGATCATGGGTGGGTATGGTTTGGTTGAGGTTGATGCTATGAGGTCTTCCCGCACTATTGAAACTCTTGCAATATACAAATCATTGTTGGCAGTTATCCACAAATCATTTCAAAACAAGAAGGGTTTACATCAATATAAGGAAAACATAATTTACATCATTTATCTATCAAGTTCATGCATTGAAATGATTGAAACCTATGATGAAAGAACCATGAAATCTAATACAAACCTTAAGATATCCAAAATGACAACTGCAGCCTAAAACTTGAAAGATATAACCTAATTAGGAGAAAAAAACCCTAAATTTCATAGGAAACCATGATTCTGTCTTTTTTAGGCTGAATGGGAGTTTTTCCTCAACCCATGGTCACTAAAGGGAGGAAGGAGGTAAGATCCACCTGTTATCAACCTTTTTTTAATTTATATTTCCTTATCTCTTTAATGCTACTGTTAAAGCTGTCCACAAATGGAAGAAAACTAGTCAAATTCACCAATACTTGCAATGTAACAATGCCAAAATCAGTTCAACAAGTAATCTATCAAATAACCTAAGCATACAAGTACAGTAAGAGGAACCTCTACTGCTAGGTTTGGGCCCTAACCCAAGAGCTTCATCTGTCTGAGTCAACTCAGTGTTGGATCAAGCGAATGCTCATTTTCATTAGCCTCTCAAAAAAATAAATAACAATGTTTTGTCACAATTCTTCAACTCAAAACGGCTTGGTTATATTGCATAAAATATCTGAATCCTAATGAGGCTCTAGGCCTTATTATTTATACAACTAAATTTGCCAAAAAATTCCTTAAATCTAGGGAGGCTTGGCTCCAAATCTCAAGATTAACTGGTTCTTAACTATCACTGGCTCGACTGCCAATGATCCTCATGACTCGGCTGCCTGCAACTCCAAGTTGGTGTGATTTAATTGAGGGATCTTCGAATGAGTGAGGATTTAACGAGGGAGATTCATATCCTATAATATCCCCTTCTTGTCTTCATTTGATTTCCTGCACCTTAATTAGCCATAATTTTCACCCAAAAACCTGCAATCAATGCACATTAGACCACTAGACATAACATCTTACTTTTACGCATCTCATTAAACAAAATATAATAAAAACATGCAAAGAATTATGAGAAGATTTGGTTTTAGTAAGCTTGGAGGTGTATTAAGGTCCATATATTTTACCCATTGATAAGCCTCATCAATACTTATAACAGATAATTTGGCCGTGTCCTCGACTAGCTCCTCCTCCTCGTCCCGGGAATCCTCCACAAACAACATTCTATCCTGGCTCCTCACATGTATGTCCTTAAGCTTGTAGTGTCTAAGCATTAGCAGTGTGCTCCATCATCAAGTCTCAACTTCAACAATTTCTCTCATCATGGATGAATGACTTACAAAAGTTGAAAAACATGTGCTTTGGGGTCTGCATGTAATTATGTAATAAATATCAACTTTAGATTGATGTTGGCCTCTCATTCTACAAATATTGCACGAAAAAATTGATCCTGGGTTTACTAGATTAGGTGCTTTTCTTTCCAAGTAATCTCTAAACATAGGGAATTGATCCATATAAAGGCCCTTTGGTTTGCATTTTATACACCATTTTTTTTATCTAGTTTCTTTACCTTTCTTGAGATCTTGCAATTCCAAGTTGAAATTTTCTAGCTGACTCTAAATTTTCTATACTCCTGCATGAGTATCTCCAATCGGCGTGGTTTCCAGCTTCATTGCAATCTCCAATGCTTTGGCTTGAGTCACGATCTTCTATTGTGTCAAGAGTAACCTGATATGTGGCAGCAACGTTGTTGGCTTAAGGGGGCTTGACCCAGGTTTAGAGTTATTCATGACAACCAACGAAACCCTAACTACTGGCCCTTTTGGCAATAACTTGCATAACACGGGCTGCGGTCTCACCTGAAGAAGTATTGGGGGATGCTAGAACCAGGTTTCTGCATCCAGCAACAATGTGATCAGTGGTCTTAGCTCTTATAGCTCAGATCTACCTCTGTGCAGATTGGTATCCTTTTATGGCCTCATACCGTAACTCGAGTAAAATAGCTTTCAGACCTTTGCAGACTATGAAGGTCTACAATCAGTCTTTATACACCCTAAGGAAGAAGTCTATCTACTTTCACGTGCTAATCAATAACCATAGATCTGCCTTCACGCAAATCTATCCACTTCATTAGAAATCATCACAAAATTAACCCTTAACTTTGTGAACATAGATAATTACTTAAGACATGCATAAATATGATGGATTCATTAGATTTGTGCATTATTTATACATTTTTACACATAAAACATATTATAAAGCAACATACCATAACATAAACAAAATAGACAATAATACTTAGATGCACGATATTTCTTCAAAATTAGTCTTTATTAAACTTCAACATTTAGATTACAGACTCCTTTACCCTGCTCACTAAGTTGCAGGGGTCCGCACACTTAGTTGTGGACTTACCGAGGCCTCCCGTGCACTCAACCGTAGGATCCTTCCCCTTTTTCCTAAGTAGAGTAAGAAGAGATTTCCTGCCTTAGCACTTGTCAAAAACAATCTCTAACTTGACTTACCTGCTCTTCGCTACCTCTTAGATTCTCTATGACTCAACTATATATAGATTTATTCAATACAATACCATGGTCCATGAACCATGGGTGAGTCTCAAAACTGACCTATTTACTTATCCAAACAAGGGGCTAAAGCTCCTTTGACTCCTATCTAGCTGCGCTGTTATGAAACCAGCTCAAGAAAAGATAGAAAAGATAGACCAACGCTTTAGAATTCAGCCTCTTCGAGGGGGAAACCTCCTTTACATTACATAAATGAACAATTCTTGGATGATACAAATGAAAAGACCTCCTTTCTATATATAGGAGTCTAAGGGGTCATAACGTAATCAGAGCCGACATAACAATAATAATGTAAGGGCACAATAATAACAATATTGGGCTTCTATGGGGCACAATAGTAACAATATGGGCACTACATGGGTACATCAATATAATAATGGGGTTGTACTAATAACAATAAGGGGTTACACTAGTAGTATATGGGCCTAACATGCGCACTCCACATCCACATTTTGCGGAGACTTTACATCTTTTACAAAACTTTTACAAAAGTTAGGTTAAATAACCCCAAAACTGACCCTAGCGACCTTATCCCAACAGGCCCCCAACACAAATATGGTGACTCGCCCTCGAGTCACTAACCTGGTGCCTTGATCTTTCTATGTAGACCACCTAACTCAACTTGTAATGTTGCAACTTCAACAATGCTTTGCTCCACTGCCTATTGTACTTCTTCTACCAACTTTTGTGTTGTTGGACCTTCCATTGTTAGGCGCATTGCCCTGTGTGTCTGCTGCAACACCTTTAGCTTTTCCTAAAGTGATAGAGTAAGCTGGTAGGTTTTCTCTAGTCATGGCTATAATCTGGACTTTATAAGGGCCTCTTTTCTTTGTAAGTATTTTGTCTATGCTTGTAGCTGCTTTTCTTCCTGTAACTTAGCAAGGCATTGTGCTGGCATCAAAGTGCGGGCAGTCGCTTAGACTTTATCATACTTCCATTATCTCCCTAAGATTTGCCTCTGCATGTTCGAGTCCTGATTACACAGTCAGTTTTTGTGGTAGCCAATGTATTCATGTTCTCTTTGATCGCTGCTATGTGTTCCTCCCAAAATTTCGACGAATTAGTTGGTTGCAACTTTAACTGCAACTCTAATATCTTCATTTGAAAATCAAAAGTAACCATGCCGATCTCATCCTTTGACACACGAACCCCAGCAACTGACTTTCGAACCTTTGTTGTAGTTATGGAATCCTCCGGGATGTTCAATTTTGGCACTATCTTGTAGGCCTACTCTATTGTTGTCTCCAGGATCTAACTTTTTTTCTACAACGCCTCCTTTTCCTTCAAAGCCTGAGATTTCTCTGTGAAAATCTACTCATTATTCAACTTGAAATCACTTATGACTATGAGGGAATGCTTCTCCCTAATCCTTAGCTCCTCAGAGACCCCTTGATGCAACACATGGAGAATCTGAAGTGAAAACATGGCTGAGTTAACTCCCATGTCCTTTACTATGCTTAACATGGCATGGTCCTCATCTAAATCGACACAAACAGACCCTTCTGGTTAAGGTATGATTCTGAGGTCCAGAGTCCATTCTAGTTTTACTACTGTTCCACTTCCTTTTTCCAGGCTCATTTGAATCCTTCCAGTTTGGATCTGTAGCTCCTATAGATCCTTTTGGATGCTACCCAATGTCTACATATATTTTTGCTTGAATTGGTGCAACAACTCTGTTGTGGTATCATGGACCTTATCGTCGATCTCATTGAGATTCACTTCTATAAGGACCATCGGGTCGATGCGCGTCTACTTATCTGACTCATGCTTTTTGTGTTGTCCAATAGTCTACTCCTTTCTGTGCCTCTTCAAGGTGAAGGGAGTGCTCTTCTCCTCTCCATCGCCTCCTTCCTGCTTTGAAATTCCCTACTCATTTTTGCATTGCAAAGCTGATTCTTCGACCTCTTCTGTGTCTGAAAATTCTCTCTTAGCTTTCTCTTTTGCAATAAACTCTTTCTCCGCATGCTCTTTCTCCACAACATCCTTAGTAGTAGCTTCCTTCTTCTTCTGCTTAGCTAGAGCTTGCATGGCCTCTTTACGCTTCTGTGCAATGGTCGATTGCGCAGTAGAGCTCTCAACCCCTTTACCAGTTCTGACACCAAGCTCTGTGGGTTAGCGCCACTCCACTGGCCAACTCCCCATGATCTCCTATATATTTGTTTCTAATACTATATATGACAACTTGTGCCATATGTGCTTTGGGTCCTTCCGTGCCTTGATTGAAACATTGTGGAAATCAACCTTGAATTCTGTGAAGGTCGTCAATTAGTTGAACAAGATTGGGGACAACCTTGGCCTCTAAATGATAACCATTTGAAGACCCATATCCATCAAGATTGAGAATTTTTTTTTCTTCTTGATCCTTTCTGGATTCTTTGTTTCCCACAACGAAGAAAACTTCACTACCTCTGGTAAACCTTTCAGTTGCGGGGGAAACTGACTGCCCTCCAGTAATCTCCAAGCTAATAAAACAATAGACAATAAAAGCCACACATAATGGAACAACTTTCTCTCTTCTTGAGCTTCCCGATAGTTCACGAGGAACTCCTTGCACAAGTATTTTTCTCAAGTGTATTGAACTCCCTTCACGCATTGGGTAGCTAATGATACCATCGGTGCTGGAACTTCATCTATGTGACATTTCCTCATGATTTTCCCTACAAGAATCTAGGTGGCGAACTACATTGCCTAGTCCTGAAGAGAGCGGATAAAATACCTTTGTGACTTCTTAATGAGCCCATATTCAGACTTCATCTTGTCTAATAACTATTTCTCTCCACGTTTCCCTACAAACTCCTTGGCAGGGTCTGCCCCTTTGTAGGACAGCTTTGTGATCTGATGAATTAACATGTTTGTGATCAGGATGGGCAACCCAAGCCATAGAAACCCATCGTGTACCAGCACGAGGAGCTAGCAAACACACACTATGTTGATTGTTGACCTATGAAAATGTGGCACACAAAGCATGTACAACAACCCCACATGTTCAACACTTCTAACCCAATTCATGGGTTCCAACCGCGTAACCCTAGTCTCTACATAGTATATCTTCATCATATACTTGATAGTTGAAAAATGCGGGAACCTATCATGGTCTACGAGGTCCCAATCCTCAATTTTCAGAACTGGAATGCACGCTAATGTTGTGCCTTCAAATTCCACCTATTCATGAAACAGGGGTGGCAAAATCTTAAATTTCCTGAAATATGGGTCTTTGGTAACTTTGGTTTTTCCCTTTCTCGGAGGGATATACATTGGGAGCCATGTGATAGGCTCACCCTCCTCCACATACAACTTCTCCACACCTTGAAATACCTCCTCCTCCAAATCGACCACTTTCTCTGATTGTTTATCTTTTTTCTCCTTCTGACACACCTTCGGGTTCTTCCTTGGTGACTGTCTCATCGACATCGACTTCTTATGCTTCTCTTTGGCAGCAGATTGCTTCAGCCTAGGCGACCTTGGTGTGGTAGGCACAGGGTTTGTAGCTTCCATACTTGATATGGCTGCTTTTTACTGGACCAGAGAAATCTAGCTAGAATTGCATCAATTTTATGTATGATCTCCAATGGCAGCATATAGAGATGCATCCAATATATAGATAAAGACAGAAGAACAACTTTGATCAGAATGGGCCTACCCCCAACGGAGAGCCACTTGAAAGTCCAATTTTTTAATTTAAGATTGATTTTTTTTATGATCCAACTCCAATAAGTGATTTTGTACAGATTTGGTTTAATTTGGAAGCCCAAATATTGAAAGCCAGAGTCCACATCCTATGAAGAAATCCCAAATAAATCACAAATCTGTTCGATCAAATCCTTAGGCACTTGTAAAGAAATCACTTCATATTTGTGTGAGTTGTTGATAAGTCCTGAAGTAGATTTTAAAATGTTTAAAATATGACGAAATTGCGACGATTAAGAGATAGAAGACTCACCACCAATAAGGAGGTCATCAACAAAAATCAAATGCGTAATATGGATCTGTATAGTCATAGTGATGCCCTTGATCAAGCCTCTGTCCCTAGAGTCCAAGATTTTCCTACTGAGAGATTCCATAATAAGAATGAGCAAAATTGGGGATAAAGCACATCCTTGCCTTAACATTGCGGTCACTGTCCGAGAAAAGATTGCAGGTGTGTTCTTCAATCCGAATGGCATAACTATATATTAAAAGAAACCCCACTCAGTTGTGAAGGTTGTTTTTCTTTGATCTTCTTGTGCCATTTTTATTTTGAACTCCCTTCATGCATTAGGTATTTAATGATACCATCATTGCTGGAACTTCATCTGCATGACATTTCCTCACGATTTTCCCTACAAGAATCTGGGTGGCGAACTACACTACCTAGCCCTGAATAGAATGGATAGAATATCCACATGAATTCTTAACGAGCCCATATGTAGACTTCATCTTGTCTGCTAACTCTTTCTCTCCACTTTTCCCTACAAACTCCTTTACAAGATTCACCCCTTTGCATGGTAGCTTTTTGATATGATGAATTAACATGTCTATGATTGGGATGGGCTCCCTATGCCATAGACACCCATCATGTACTAGCGCGAGGAGCTAGCGAACACACATCGTGAGGAGTAATTCTTCTCAGCTTTGGATAACTTTCTTCTCGTGAAAGCTATAGGATGATCATTCTCTCCCTCACCTGTGGGAGTTAATACTGCTCCTAGCATAATGCAAGAGGCATCTACATGCACATGGAATTCCTTCTTCCAGTTTGGAAATACCAAAATAGGCGTTGTCACCATTTTCTCCTTCAAGACATCCAAACTTCACTGACAATCTTCATCCCAACAAAACATCACATCTTTCTTTAACAATTTATCCATCGATGCGATTATCTGAGCATATGCCTTAATAAACTTCCTATAATACCCAGTGTGCCATAATGTCGTGCATAGTTGTTTCACATTCCTAGGGGCTTCCAAATTCACAATTATGATGATCTTCATAGGGTCCATCATCAATCCTTGCTTACGTATGATCTGGCCAAGAAAAATCCAAAAGGGAAAATAGAATATGCACTTCTTCAAGTTTAGCGCGACTTGATACCTTCGACATGTATCCAGCATGAGGCACAGACTCGCAAAATGGCACTTTATGAACCCAAAAATAAACCAATCATCAAAATATACATCTAGGAACTTATGAATAAACTCATTTAATGTTGTGATCACTGTCCGGGAAATTATTGCAAGTGCGTTATTCAATCCGAATGGCATAACTGTATATTGAAAGCAACCCCACTCAGTCATGAGGGTTGTTTTTCTTTGATCTTCTCATGCCATTTTTATTTGATGATATCCAAAAAAACCATCAGTAAACGAATACATCTCTTGTCTGCCAACATTCTCTAATACTTCATCAGTAAATGGTGTTGGAAACAGATCATGCACTCAGACATCATTCAACTTCCACAGATCTATGCATATGTAGATTTTGCCTTTCTATTTATTTTCTTTGACCACCATTGGGCTTACCCAATCTAATTCCTCAACTTGCTCTATAATACTAGCATCCATCATCTTATCTAGTTCTTGGCGCACCTTCTCTTTATATTTTGGATTCGACAAATAAATCCTATGCATAACAAGCTTCGTATCCAGTTTCAATGTAATCTTCATAACACCTAAATCTCCGATGATCTCTTTCAAATATGAAAATGTCGTTGGGAAAAAATCTTGGTACTTGTTCAACAACTCAGCTACCTTATCAACCATATCTTCATCCCAATAGTCTCCTATCTTCTCGAATTTAAGTTCTTCTTCCGATCCAATGTTTAATTGTCAAGTTTTCAGAAGCTCTGACATATCTGGGTTCACCACCTTTGGTCCTTCGACTTCATACTGTCCTTCTGTTTCTAGAATAGTAATATTCATAGATCTTCCTCATCTTCTTCAACAGTCACATTATAACATTCCAGTGTATGGCACAACTGTGTACTCCAATCTGAATGAGTCCATTCAACTCATTCCTTTGGCATTTAGAATATAGCTAATTTTATCTCTTGTAGCGCTTCAATAATGCTCTCAATGCCATCCTCAAAGTTGAAAGTTAATAGGAAACTTTCCTTTAAAATGTCCCATTCAGTTGTTCCATGACGAAGTTCTGTCTCTAAATACTAGTTCATTGGTATTGTATCTAACATATGACAAAAAAGGGGCACCCATTCTGGTTGTGGTTCTATTCCCTAGACCTTAATCCATCATGCCAAATTATCACGGGGATCATCCTTCCCACTGTATTTTTTTGTCATTCTAGTATTAGAATATCCAAAGCTTAACTTCATCATTATTTTGTATTCTTTCCATCCAACAAAGTTCTCATTGTGCGTACCCCACCAACGGGCAGGCGTAGCACACAATGCCAACTCCAGTGCCTGGAAGTGATGTTGTTCTAGTACTTCCCTTTTAAATTCATCTAAAAATAGTTCCACATTAGTCAAACCATCATAATGTGGAAGATTTCTTACCTCAGTCGAGAAACATCGCAACGACTTGGTCATCATATTACAGTGGAGCATAGATACTTCATGTAGCCGATTCTGCTAGTGTTCAAGCTCTTCATCTAAATATGAGGTGCAGGATCTATCCTTGTCCCACACAATGCATCCATTAGTTGTAGGATTGATCCAATCCTCATATCACTTTGTTATCTTATATACCTAATCCAAGTCATCATCACTTTCTCCATAGTCGTGAATAGGTTTAGTATAACGCACTCCTTCTACAGGATCTAGTGGCACTACAACCCGAAGTGACTTCTTCTCAAACGTCATCTTGCATTTTTTAAGTTGATTACCCCATTCATATCAATATCCCAGTCAATCCCTAATAATGTAGGGTATGGGTTACTGTCATCTACTATTTCAAGGACCTCAAAGTCAATAAGCGCACTCACACCCTCAATGTCCACTGTTACATCGTATAAGTGCCCAATTGGAATAGTATTTTGTTGATTTCCCATCCGTAACTGAATAGGATACCACTACAACATAGGTCTCCCCATCCTCTCCCAATTCTACTTAGGCACTATATTCACATCAAACCCCAAATCCAAGATTACCTGGTCCATTTCATATTCTCCTATTTGTGCAGTTAGTCTCATCTCGCACCCCATTCTTGTTTTATAATTACCAATCTTTCTTACTGTGTGCTATTCATTAGGAGTCCTTTCCTTATTAGCGCACTTGTCTATTAAATCTTGCAACCCTTCTACTACCTTTTGATCACATAGTAACTTCATACAAGTCTTCAGGAAAGTAGTAAGTATTGAAGGATCTACTTCTTGTGTCACACTAGTTTCTGGCATTTTCTCATGACTTCCTGAGGTGGAGGCCTCAACAAAGTTCTTCTTGGCTTCCATGAAGATTTCTTTAGCGTGATTAATGTCAAATTCTACTTCCTTCTCGGCAGTCTCACGCACCCATCCGTCTTCCTCAAGTTGCTTACATTTATCTACACTAGTTTCCATACCACTTCTGAACTTGATATTTATGCTTTGATCTTCTTCATGGGGCTTAGTCCTCATCATTTGAATATTCTACGTAGGCTGCTGGGGCTGTGCCTTCTTTTCTTGCATCTTATGCATAAGGTGTAGGCATTCCTCTATTACATGGTCAAACTGTTGGCAATACTGACATGATGGATGCATGGGATTTGTACAATCTCGTGTGAAGTGCCCTGCTTCACCATAGTTATGGCAGATTACCTGCTCATGCCCTCGTCCTTGTCCAGTGCCTCTTCCTCATACTCAACCTTGGAATCCTCTATGTGCTCCTCCTACACCTTGATCCTGAGGTCAGTTCTCCACCTGCATCTTGTAGGTAGTGAGTCTATTCATCATCAACTCATAACTCCTACAATGGAATTCATCATGTCCTATAGACTTACAAAACTTTCAAAACAACTATTGAGGGGTTTGTACAAATTTTTTCAATAACTGGCAATTATCAGTAGCATGATGTCCTGTAACCTAATAGATAGTGCACCATAGCATAGCTCCTGCACTCATCCCAACATTATTTTCTTCTTTGAGGGGAACATGCCCTCCCCTTATAATGTAGTTCTTATAGACGGAGCAATGATCCTTATCATGTCCATGGCTATTCCACTTCAAACACTAGACTTGAGTGTGCACCTTCAGCTGAGCTTCCTTTCCTTTCTTCAGAATCTGTAACTCCAAGTGCAAGCTCTCCAGCTATGAATGAATCTGTTGCACCCCAAGATTCGTATCTTGTATAGGTGATGCATCCTGCCGCATCGCGATCTCTAAGGCTTCTGCTTGCATTGCTATCTTTTGCTGTGATAGAGGTACTCTTGAATGTGGCAAGAGTGATGCTATAAATTAGTCACGATGTTGGGAATCTGTTATTACCATATTGGCCTACCTAATCAGGCACTTCAACCTCTGATCAAAGTCCCAAGGTGTCTCATCTATCTTCTATTGTATTTCCTTAAATTCAATTACCGACTATGCCTCTGACTTAGGCTTACAGAACTCCTAGTTTTGATCTAGTTGGGTATCCGCCAACATCGCGTTGGGGTTATCAGTGCAATACTTGATATACCATGTTAATGTGTGATCTTGTAAGGCTATAACCAGCCGCGCTTTCTTAATATTATCATATGTAATCTGCTGTGTTGGCCAAACATCTCCCTATTCCTTTAAAGATCAACATCTTCATTGCGTTCACCATGTTGAATGGTGGAACTAGAGGTGGAGGGGTGAAGGTTTAGGTTTATGAGGTGGGGGTGGAGGTGGAGGTGGAGTGGATGGATGAGGTATCCTCATAAAACCTTGTGTAATTAACTAAACTTCACTTTGTGGTGTAGTCAACACTGTCCCTTCATCGTCACTTGAAGGGGGCTCAATGAGCAGACTATATTCTGGGCTGGATCCTCTATTTCTTTGAAATAATATCCAACTTCATGTAGCCCTAAACATCAAGGTAACTGCATAACCCTCTTTTCACATACAACATTTTAATCACGGTCTTTAATGATTTCAGATACTTACCTTGCGGTCCTTTAAAGACCATTCGTTCTACTTTGCTATAGCTGATATTCTTGTCAATCGCGAAATAAGTCACAAAATTTCCCAATGTGCCATATAGCCCACGCGATACTACTTTCTGATGCTTCCATACGTCACACCAACTTAGGAGTCCACACTACAGGGTTGTTAATCCTCCACGTCCCTTGAATATCAACCAATTTAGACAACTACTCGTGTAGTTCTTCAAGGAAGAAACAAAAGAACGTGTCGGTCTCATCTATTGACAAAAATCTCTACAACCACTGCTCCTTGGACAATTTAAGGCTCATGTTCTCTTTAGCTGCGAATGCGTGCATATTTTGATCAATCCGCTTATCGATCTCTTTCTTCGTAGGAAACCATTTATCACACATGTATTAGATAGATCCTTGTCCTAGAAACGAAACCATTTGTTGGCTTAAGGGAGTTTGACTGAGGTTCAGAGTTGTTCGTGTCAACCAAGAAAACCCTAACTGTTGATCCTTTCAGCAAAAACATGCATAGTGTAGGCTACAGTCTCACTCAAAGTAGTATTGGGGAATGCTAGAACTAGGTTTCTGCATCCAAAGATAGTGTGATAAGTGGTCTTAGCTCTTATAGCTCAGATCTCCCTCCGTGCAGATCGGTATCCTTTTATGGCCTGATACTGTAACTCAAGTAGAATAGCTTTCAGGCCTTCACAAAGGTGTGGATCAGTCTTTATGGACCCTAAGGAAGCAGTCTATCTACTTTCGCTTGCTAATCAATAACCCTAGATCTACCTTCATGCAAATCTATCCACTTCATCAAAAATCATCACAGAATTAACCCTTAACTTTGTGAACACATATAATTACTTAAGACATGCATAAATGTGATGGATTCATTAGATTCATGTAGTTTTTATACATTTTTACATAGAAAACATATTATAGAGTGACATGTCATAACATAAACAAAATAAACAATTATACCCTGCGCACTCAGCTGCAGGGGTCTATGCACTCAGCTACGGACTTACCGAGGCCTTCTGCGAATGCAGCCATAGGAGCCTTCCGCTTTTGCCTAAGTATAGGAAGTAGAGCCTTCCTACCTTAGCACTTGCCCAAAACAATCTCTATCTTGACTTACCTGCTCTTTGCTACCTCTTAGACTCGTTATGACTCAACTATATATAAATTTCTTCGATATAATACCATGGTCCACGGGCCATGGGTGAGTCTCAAAAATGACCTATTTACTTATCCAAACAAGGGGCTAAACCCCTTTGACTCCTATCTATCTACACACTCCGCATCCACATTTCATGGAGACTTTACATATTTTACAAAACTTTTACAAAAAATGGGTTAACTAACCCAAAAACTGACCCTAGGGACCCTATCCCAACAAGCACTAGTATAAACCATTCTTTATGTTGTTCTGGGGGTACGTTAAATCTTACTTGTCCCATTAACACCTTGAATCGTTGATTCAATTCCCACACTGACTCAATAGTTGTATGTTTGATTTCCTTAAGCTCTGTAAATTTGTAATGCACTGTGATTCTAATTTCGGCTTCTTAAATTCTGATACTAGCACTTTCTTAATTTCATCCAACGAAGCAACCTGATTAGTTGCAGAATACTTCATGTACTATGTCAATGCTCTTTCTTGCAGAGTATTGATGAGCTATGCCTTCTTGACATCTTTTTCAGTGATCTCTCTTTCTTTCCATACTACATCAGCTACAAACCAGAATTTCTCAAGATCCTCTGATCCAAGTCCTCTAAAGATAGGTAGCTTAATGTCATCACCCATTTTTCTTCTTGGGGGGTTAGGGGATGGGAAGGGGGAGGGGCGATAGGGGAATTATGGGGATGGGTATGGGGCATAAGGAGAGTAGATGGATGGGGAATCATGAAGATGCCTTGATTTTTTTGAACTCCTAACTTCTATGCACCTTCAGGATGGGAGGGGGAATACCACGGGGTTATGGGTTACTTCCTTCTTCTTCACTCTCAGACCCAACTAACAAGGGAATATAGTCAGTTTCAATAACATTATTTGGTTCGTGATCTACTCTATATATCTTTCAACTTTGTGTAGGCTTCGGTCCTGGTTCAAACTTCTTCCTTCTTTGTCTAAACATTAATCTGACATCATTCGTAATATGCCCTTTTCACACAAAATCATTTTAATCCATAACTTCAAAGAATTTAGGTAGTTACCTCACGGACCCTTGAAAATTCTTCTCTTAGCTTCACTATAAGATACAATCATGTTTATTGTGAATTTAGTAATAAATCTTCTCAGGATACTATTAATCCAAAAATCAACTGCTCTTGAGATACTGTTGTTAGTATTCCAGAGTCGTTGTATCAATTAAGGGCTCCATGCCGTAGGTTCATTGTTTTTGAAACAAGTATTATGCTTGGTCAACTTTGATACCCATTCATATATCTCATTAGCAAAATTCATGAAGAAGATATCATGCTATTCTGTAAAGAGATACTTCTACAACTAGGCTTCAGTCGACAAATCGTGAATTTTGATTTTCCTGAACTACAAATTATCACTCTTTTTTTTCAACCCACTCCTGGATTTCCTTCATTGACGGATGCCAAAAAATGTCCCTCAAATAGATCATGGTCCCAACAATGAAACCATTTGTTGGCTTAAGGGGCTTGGACCTAGGTTCAGTGTGTACTATGCATCAATAAAACCCTCAACCACTAGCCTTTCAATAATGACCTGCAAGAAGATCACAGTCTCACTGAAAGCTCATAAACCTCACTACACTGTTGCCTCTGATCCTGACACGATAGAGGGAAAGGTCTCCATGGTAAATGATGGTTTTGAAGAAGTTTTCATATGATTGTTGTATAGTATCAGAGCTTGTGAATCTATATCACATCATCTTCATCATCAACCTTCCCTACTACATTTTTAACCTAGGATTACTTGGAGGTAGTATCCTCTATAAGTTTTGAACTACCTCCTTTCTTTCCAGAGAGGTGAGAAAAGTATGAGTCAATTGAATGTAGAATGGCCCTAACTTCTTCCCAAGTAGACTTCTTGGCATAATATTCTACAATGGGATTCAAATCATACTTGTGATTTTCTCAATATTTAACTTTCCTCATTTCATAGATGATATTGTGAGGATCATATTTCCAATTTTCTTCTTGCGGGAAATCAAACAATCCAATATCTTGTCCACAAGTTCTACAATGTTCCTTGAATTAACAACAAATGGTCCCTCCTCATGAGGAAGGTGGAAAGTAAATTCTGCTTTTCTGGGAGTGAAATGTATATTGTCACTGCCAAATTTTTGTCTAATGTACTCTAATGTAAATATGTAAGTAGTAAAAAATACTAGAAGCTGGTATGTTTTGCCTTCAAACTCATATATTCTAATGATTGTGTACTCCTTGAAGAGGTACCAATCATCAACTCTAGTGTATGGGGTAAATTGCAACTTATCCTTAAGGAAAGGGCTGACTCTAAGTAACGATTGAATGTCTAGAAGAGTATACACAACTGATATAAAAGAGGAAATATAAACCATATATTTTTCCAGGTTTTCCAACCATTGGTAGTCCCTCATAAACCAACAACAAAGCATTGTGCTCATCTACCATTATGGGCTTTAGATCCTCTAGGTGAGAGTATTGTTGATGGATGAATAGGTGGACTAGATAGGATTGGTAGCAGAAGGAATTTCCTTCTCCAAACTCTCTCATTTGAGAGTGAATTTCATTTGATATAAATTGTGAGAAATCACAAGAAATCAAACTTGGTATAGGCCTTGGTGACCAGATGAGACAATAAGACTAAGATACCTAGATTTGTCTTGATTATATAGACAACAATATCAAGGCCAATAATTTGGGCAACCACTGAGAAAGACAAATTTGACATAGAACCAAAATATCCAATGTGGTAAGGAGGATGACCAGAGAAGAGAACCACCCCTTCTTTGACATAATTGGTAACCATTTGTTGTTATACCTCTGGTGCAAGAGTGTTCCATTTTTCTTCAATTGTCTCTTTACTCAGGCTTTGTAATTCTCTCATATCAGGAAATGACAACATGTCTGCAATAACATATGTTTTTTTTTTCTTATTACTTCCCTACCTTCTTGGGACAAATAATAACCCTTTTTACTAGAAGGTACCTACTTACACACTAGGTAACCATCTCTGAAAGTGGAACACTTACAGGACAATGTTGGAGACCAAATTTGATGCACATAAATTATTGTGATCTCCTATTACTTCACTAGTGATATGTACTATTTGAATAGTTGTCTTCATATTATAAGTGGTTATTATCGGGGCTTGAACATATACATATCCATCATAAAATATGGTTCTTTAATCCTTTGTTTTACCTAAACATAAGTCAAACTCTTGGTTGATGAGGAGGCCATTGGGATATGGAAACTTGTTGATGCTAACCCATTGATTGATGAGGTGGGAAAATATAAAATGAATGTTCCCAAGGGATTATTCTAGAAAATCAAGATGTGCCATGCATCGAAAGGGGATTGGTCAATAGAGTGGGGGGAGAATATTTTGAAATTTAAATTGTGAAGTTGAATAATGTGCATGAGAAGGTCCAATTTGTGGTTTCTTAAGAAATATGGGCTTGTAATTAGTGAATACAAAGGTAAATTTATCCTCTTGAATGATTTATAAGCTTAGTTAGATTTAAAGACTAAATTTCCCTACAATAAGGAAGGATTCTTTCGCAAGCACGCATGCGTTCTTTCATGAGGATTCAAATTAGGCTCAAATTTACAAATCTAGGACAAGCGAGGACTCTACCAGGTAGAATTCATGGAAATAGAGTGAAATGGTAGTTTATAATTACAAATTAGGATAGAAATGGCTTTGAAATGAGAAAAATAGCTCCATGACACTGCACAGTGAGCTCAACGATGAACTGTACAAAATGAAAAAAATATGGGCCCAATATCCTTTTACAAAAAAATTTCCCTAAGACATGGCAAAGCTAGATTGGGTAAATTTTTTGGATCATGTCACACTAATATCATGATGATGTCAGCATGATATGAGCCATGCCATGTGGAGGGTTGATGTGGTGGGGTGTTGGCATGGCAGAGCTATGTGGAATGAGTGGACATGGCACATGAACATGGTGGGTAGAGTCATCATGGTGTGATGGCAATGGCATGGGATGACACATAGGAAGTTGTTGACAATGTTGGATTCCACCCAAATTTATGGGGATCTCTCCAATGTGAAGTACCAATTAGAACTCACAACATTTGATGTAGGAATCACATCTAACTATATGGTCTAGCCACCATACAAAAGGTTTCAAAGATATGCCTTGGTTAGAAACACACACAAGAGAACACAAAACCTATTTAGGGCAACAAGTATGTATTCTTTGTGATACACCCAAGAAGGTGCACATGGGAACATCCATGGATGGTAAAAGGAAAATGAGCCTCCAGTTAGAAAGTAGTAGTACCTGGGAAGGGAGAGAAAGGCTTGTTGATAACCTACAGATTAGTCCATATAATAAAAAACAGTCATGAAAGCATAACAAAACTTATCCAATAATAACCATAGCTAAGTAATTAAATAGTTCATTAATTTAGTATGTAACTAAACAAACATATATCATAAACATAACAACAATAGTCCTACTATATCTACAATACATGTATGAAGAAGTGTAAGCTCATAGAGCTTCTGATTAAGAGTGAAAGGTCCTGAGTACACAGTTACATAGATGAAACACTATATCCAATAATGGAATATGAAGCCACAAATTTATTTTCCAAAGAATGATCTATCTCCTATGCACTACAAGAGCCAAGGCAAGACTCCAAGAATCCAAGCCCTTAGATTGAGCTATGAGGAGCTATTTATAATGAATAACCATGGCCTTTCAGATTCCTCATGACTCTTTAACTCCTACGAATTTTGATATTCTATACATGACTTATTACATTCCATATGTGCTTATTCACATTCCACATGTCTCTCTTGGAATTCATTACATATCATTTGTTACAAAAGACAAAGTACATATGAGATGATGACTATATAAGACAAAATTGATAATGGTACAAAGTATCATCAAATTGAAAAATAATTTGCTTCCTCATGGAGCTCATTCGTAATGTATGTGTGTCATGCTCTGAACTCCATTGAGATGCTTTGACTGGAACTGGTAAGCCCCCTACATAATTCATCTTCACCTTCAGTGCCTCCATCAATATGGTCTTGGAGCTTGACTATAGATTATTCCATAGCCATGAAAGTTTCATATGAGATTTGATTAGTGCGATGGTGTATTGTAGAATAATGTCTTTGGTGACCTCCAAGCCTTCTTGTTCTATTGCTTTCTTGATCTATTCAATGTATTGTGTGATCTCCTCGAACATGATTTCTCTATATTTGATTTATTCAAGTGTTTCTATTGAAGGCATTCG
Organism: Pinus taeda; assembly: GCA_000404065.3. Classification (NCBI taxonomy): domain Eukaryota; kingdom Viridiplantae; phylum Streptophyta; class Pinopsida; order Pinales; family Pinaceae; genus Pinus; species Pinus taeda. The sequence goes on along the minus strand of APFE031645775.1, from coordinate 109,492 downwards.
ATGTTTCTATGCTAGACACTTGAAACCATTATGTAGTTGATTATAAGCAGCAAGAGTACTAATCAACTATTCTCCAAGATGTATATAGTTCTTATGGTGGAGTCTTAGCTGAACTCTATCTATCTCTGCGACATTCCTATATTTTCTTTCCAAATTTTGTGGAGCATTCGATACTTGGTAACCCACTCCTGAAGATGTTGACCAGTCTGTTTGCAATGTTTAGGAGTTTTACCACTTCTTGTGCTTTCTTCTGAATTCCAATGAGAGGATCCACCACCTATTGTAGAAGTATCATCTCATGATATAACCATGCCATGCTGTCCTCTATTGGCCCTAGTTCCTCCTGCATGGCTGACTACCATTCTGTGGTGTTGAAACTCTATGAAGATAATTATTGATTCTCTACTGCAAGTTCCTCTTGTTGCTTCACTACAACAAATTATTTCCTCAATTTAGCATTATCGTTCAACAAATATTCTGAGTTGTCATATGCTGCTATAGAAAAAGAAACATTTGTCACCATGATTTCCCTAGGATTCCTTATGGTATTTTCGGTTTTAACCTTTTTTGTAGAAACCAAGACTAGATTATCAAGACCATTCAGGAAGTATCTATGCCTCTACTGCATGATTCTCTTCTTCAGTTGATCAAATGTGACACTGCACACATCCATGACTTTGTCTGCTGGTGGAGGTGTGATTTCTATTTCTCCAAATGGGATATGACCACCTATGAGGGGAGGTTCTTCTAGAGAATCTAGTTCATCATCCATGGGTTGGATGGTATCTTCTTCCTCCAACTCTTCCTCTTCTATCTCCTGAGTCAATCGTTCTTCTTATAGTATATGTGCTTCTTCATCCTCTTGGGACTTTCTTTGTTGTTCCTATTCTATTCATCTCCTTTCTTATTCTTCTTCCCGTTGCCTCTCGAGAAACTCATTTTGCTTCCTTTTCTCCTCCTCTTCTGCTTCTATCCTCTCATGTTCCACTTTAATAGCTCCTGTATTCATAGGATACACTTTCCATTTCCTATTTCTCTCACTTGTTGAATTGTACCTGATACTCTTTTTTGGAGATGCTTTCCTTACTTGAGGGGTTATATGTTATGCCTCCTTCTGTTAGTTTTTATGATTGTTCTATGTTGTATCAGTTACTTTAGCCCAACTTAATTCTTCATTAACAATGCATCCAATTATTAGTAATATAACCAATCATAAACGTAACTGATGAAAGAACAATATATACAGTGAAAAAGAAGGCAACAACACAACCATAGGAGACAATAGATTGGTCCAAGACTGGGGAAAACCCCCACAAGGGGGAAACCCTTTCAAATATTCTTCTTTAATAAATCATCATAAAACGTTTTCAGCATAGAGTATAATGAGACCAATACATGTATTTGTAGCGGATATTTACAAAACAGATCTACAGATCTACAAATATATATAATAGCAGAGAGAAACCTGGATCTATAATATCACTAAACCTCTCTGGACGTTCTCTTGGATACAGTGTGAGGGCATATGTGACTGCTCAAAAACCCTTAGGAAGATTCATGCATGTGTCCAGGGTTAAACACACCCAGATCTTCTCCAAACCCTTGGACGCTCACTTCCAGTTACTGTGCATGCATCCAGGACTGCCTGGACGCTCTCATGACCACTTTGTACGAGCATCTGGTGACTGACACCTTCATATCTTCTTTTCAAACCATGGATGCTCCCTTAAGTTTTTGTGCCATCATCTAGGAGACTCTGGATGCTATCTTAACCATTGTGCATCAACATCCAGGGAATAAAATACCCAGTTCTGTGCCAGCATCTAGGAATTAGAAAACCCTATAATAGTGCGGGCTCCACCCCTGTGATTTCAGACCCTTGCGCGAACTCCTTCTGTCAGACCTATGCGAACCAAGAAAAAAGAGAAGAATAGAAGATGGCTTGATCAATGTGATGAAATGAGCTTGATGTCACTTCTATTTATAGGATTTCCCGAGGGTCCACTTTGGTTTAAGGCCGACCTAAACAATTTCATATGTGCTTAGGGCCGACCCATTCCATAATACATGTATGAATAAAATAATTAAAAAATCAACTTCCTCTTGACCAAATAGTGTGATATTTAGGCCAATTTGGGTCTTCTTGAAAATATGAATTTAATGCAAGCATCATCTTTGTCATCTGAGCTGTCCAATGTGAAATTTGAACCTAGTTGGAAAAAATAACATTGGATGGCTTGAGCTAGTGGATGAACTAGTCTCCATTGTTGGATGTTTCTTTTTGACTACATTTTACCAGTTCTCCACCTTCTCATCTTTTGTTGTGGACATTGATGAATACCCCAAATTGAAACTGATCCTTTCACCATGTTTCGTGCACACTCTCGTAGGGTCATATCCGTGAAAGTATTTAGTTGTGAAGTGTAAGCGATCGAACTCTTATATTTTTGTCACTTCTACCTTGAGGACCTTCAACTCATATAGCTCGATCCCCAAAGGAAAGGTGGACCAAGGGGATTTCTTCTTCCTTTGAAGAACTCCTAACAATCCCTTTTCCAATTAATTTTCTACTTCTTGCATGACCACCTTAGCAGTCACATATCATGGCATGAGATGAGGGGATATCTGACAGCAAAAACATTTGATGTATGTACCTCAGGCACTGCAAATGATCCAGGTGGATATTGGTGGACACCCGCCAATTCCACTTGGACCCCTACCATTGCTTCTTTCATTTTTTTAGTTTCCTTAATTGTAGCACAATTTACTATTTTTATTAGTTTTTCGGGTCCTAAACTTCTGAAGCCATTTTGAGGCCCTAAATGACGGTTTTTTGGCAATCTACCACCAACTACTTTTGTTAAGTCATTTTTTTCATTGTATTCCTCGGAGAGATATTTCCAACGGGATATCATGCACGTCAAACAAAGATAATATGACCAAGTCACAACCTCGAGAACTTGGCTGCCCAACTAACCCCAACGGGGCCCATAAACTCTTGGTGTTACATCTCGGGTTAGTATTTTGGTTCTTTAGGGCTTTCTCTTATTGTTCAATAATAAAAAGGCCCTTGAGCCTCATTGTAATGTAGTTCAGAGGCATGTAGCGGCCACATCTCTCCTCACAGATAAGCTACGATTGCTTGAGCTAGTCTCATTTCCATACTGTTTGTAAGCATATTTCAGTATTTCACATTAATGAAATGAAGTATTATTTCTATTGCATATCTATATTTATGGTTATTTTTGTACTTTATTGCATTCTTTATTTAATCTGGATTAGTGGTATCAAAGCGGTTTTCTCTTTCTCTATTTTTCTTTGCATGTCCCCAGCTTGGTTGGGATATGAATTAGGGCTTGAACTGGTTAAACCTTTGCAAGACCAGCTTCACAAATCTCGACGACCTCCCATGGAAGATGAAAATAAAGATGAGGGGGCAAGAGATGTTACCAAAATTTTGCTCGAAGAAGCCCTCAGTGGCTTGGAATTCATTCTCGGACACCATCAAGGAGCAGTACTACCTTGTCGGGACCTACGAGGACAAATACATAAAGTGGACCACACTGTAGTAGGGAAGGGACCAAGATGTGTTGGAGTTTACCAATATTTTTTATACCCTTCACACGAAGTTGGGTATCAAGGATTCTGAGAAACATTTGATACGTAAATACTATGGCTTCCTACACAGGTACATATAGGATGACATGGAGTTCTTGGACATCTTCTCACTTGACACAATGTATCAATATGTTTTCAAGATTGAGTAGAAGACTAAACAGAAGAAGAAAGACTTTGGATTTGTGAATTTGAAGAATAAAGGAAAAGGCCAAGGCAGGGTGACCCAAGACAACCCGTCGAAGCTACAAGAAAATAACAACACCATGAAGTCAAAGAAGGACACAGGAAAGTGGTGTGAGTTCCACAAGAGCCCCACTCATAGCACAAGTGAGTGTCGGGCAAAGCAGTCACTGGTGGCCGAGTTGAAGGCTTTAGAATCAGATGCATGTTCCAACCCTGAGTCAAATCTTGACAAGAGGAATGAAAAAGGGAAGCAGATCATTGATGCAGAGGCCAACACCATTGTTTCCACCACTAAGATCCAGAAGAATGAGCCCGAAGATCCAGAGGAGGGGGAAGCGTCTTTTCCACTCACAGATGTGGGTGAAGGGTTCGCTGTTGTAATTCATTGTTAATAGTGGGAGCCAAAAGAACTTGATTTCAGTAGAGGCCATGAAGCGGCTAGGACTACTAACCATACCACACCCGCAGCTGTACAATATTAGGTGGCTTCACCAAGGATGAGATCTCCGAGTCCATGAGTAGTGTCACCTTCCCCACAACATCAAGCCCTTCACAGATGAGGTGTTTTTATTATTTATATATGGAAGCGAGATGTTGTGTATGAGTTAAGGCCTTGCATTTTTATTATTTATTTGTGTAATACATTATATAGGATACCAGATGTAGCCCCACTGACCGCCAATTCTTTGATCTCTGCTAAGAAAAGCAGTGTTATAGACATTTTTGGGCACTGCAAGCCAATCATACATGTCCATAAACCAAGGGCTTCTAAGTCCCTAAAAGTGTTGCTTCACACCCTAAAGGAACAAGGTTAGGTGATTACGTCATCTCCCACAAGTTCTCCATGGAAAACCGTTCAAAACTAGTCAAAACTGGACCATATTGACTGCCCAGTGCAGAGGGTGCAATGCATCGCACCTACTACACACGAGAGGAGAAATGCATACTGAAAATTCCTTCTACAGGGTGCGATGAATGAGAATAGACAAGTGGCAGAGACAGTTTGCTAAGTGGATGATCAAGGAATCTTCTAGAAACTTCTCATATGACACTTGCCTCTCAAAATTCGCCCAGGGATGGGTAAGAGATCAATGAAATATCCAAGTGGAGCCAAGAACTATTAGTGGAATGAAACTAATCAAAAACCCAGAGTTGACTCACACCTCTGCAAATATCTATATATGGATCCCTCATCCCAGAGATCCAGGAGGTTGGAGGCTGGAATCTTGTATCTTGTAAGGAAGTGTTGTTGGTTTCCTAGTGTGATATCATAGTGTTGGGTGATCTGAGCTTTGCATGAGGTGAAGAAGGGCTTTCAAGCTGAGAGGATGATGTAAGGTCAGAACAATTGGTTGTAATCCTCTTTGCTATTCTTGATATTAATAAAGCTATTCAAGTTTTCCTCCACATTCTTGTATGTTTGATGATATATGCATTTGTGTGGTCAATATAT